>JARQOD010008697.1:0-34575 GCA_033576555.1 Oophaga sylvatica
CCCGCTCTTGCCGTCTACACCTAAAGAACATCTCTAGAATCCGCCCTTTTCTCACCATGGAAACAACAAAAACCCTCACTGTAGCATTGATCCACTCCCGCCTGGACTACTGCAACGCTCTATTACTTGGCCTCCCCATTACTCGACTATCCCCTCTCCAGTCCATCCTTAATGCAGCAGCCAGGGTCATCCATCTGGCTAATCGGTACTCGGACGAGTCCGCTCTTCGCCAGTCCTTACACTGGCTGCCCATTCATTATAGGATCCAATTCAAAGTACTGGTTCTCACCCACAAAGCTCTCCACAGTGCAGCACCCCCCTACATCTCCCTCATTTCTATCTATCGGCCTAACCGACTGCTGCGCTTAGACTTTCGACTAACCTCTGCACTAATCCGTACCTCCCACTCTCCCGACTCCAAGACTTCTCCCACGCTGCGCCAATCCTCTGGAATGCTCTACCCCAAGAAATTAGGACTATCCACAATTTGCATGGTTTCAGGCGCTCCCTCAAAACACATTTGTTCAGAGTGGCCTATCACATTCACTAATCAAAGTCGTTCTATGTTTAAGTGTGTATGTGTAGCCCATTCACTATCTCCATCCATCCCTCACTCCCTCAAGATGGCTGGACCATCATTGTAAATGCACCATTGTATATACACACCTGTACTTTGTATCCCCCCCACCTCATTGTAGATTGTAAGCTCTCACGAGCAGAGTCGGCTTATTTTTCTTTAATTATTGTATTGTTAAAGTTGTTACTTATGACTTATGTTTTGAAACTGTTAAACTGTAAAGCGCTGCGGAATATGTTGGCGCTATATAAAGATTATTATTTATTATTAATTAGGGACGAACCTATGATGACCTAGACGCCTTGACACAGCCAGAGCGTTAACTAAGCCTAAAGAGAGAAAGGGGAAAGCTAACTGCCCTGGAGTAGAGCCCTAAAAGAATAGATAGCCCCCAAACATATATTGTCGGTGAGTCAGATGAAGCACAAACATAGACAGAAAATAGTGTAAGCAAATGCTTGGGCCCAAACTGTCTAGAGAGAACAGGACAGAAAAGATACTGTCAGCAATCTTGCAAAAACCCTAAGAAAAATTTCAACACTTCTGATGTTCGAAAATACTGAGGCCACACTACCTCTCCCCAGCTAAATCAGAACTCTGGTGTGAACTGGACGCAAAACAACAGATACTGAAATAACAGGGAACTAGAAATGAATAAGCTGTGGCAAATGAGAACAGAGCCCTGCACAGGCCCCGCAGGGGACCTGGCTGAACTAACACCAGCAAGGCAGAAAACTGAGAAAAGCAAAAGGTAAACCAAAGCCATAGAAACAAACAGCAAAATAACTTATCTGAAAGATGCAGGACACAGCAGGGAGCAAGCAGACTTCCAAATGGCTCAGGAAGAAAACAAATCACCGGCAAGGATCATGGGAAGGCTGCTCATTTAAATCTCCCCAGTCAGCAACACCTGATTGCCAATCATCCTCATAAGGTGATCAACTTCTGTCAACCAGACCAGCTCCATTACCAGTAGCAACCACCAGAGGGAGCCCAAACTCAGAAGCCGGATTTAAAGTGTTCACAACACTGGACATTCCCAGAATCCTTATATATGACTGGCCACCTGCTACAACATTGCCACAGAGAGTTCCAGCACGTTGCAGAAGACTTTCAATGGATCAGGAACTTGATGGTGATGCACCCAGATGGGAAAGGAACCTGCCAATCATATGAGCTCCTGAAATGAAACTTGTCTTTCTTGATTAGAGACACAGTTTGCAGATGTTTGGTTGTTTCTTTAAGAATATAATTACATATAGCTTAATAGAGCTTTATGTTCCTCTCTCCCACTATATAGAAAGTCTCAGTTCATATAAGATCTTAGAACGACACGTAAGTTGACCTCACATTATATTACTGTAATATCCGGCTGTATTTTTTTACATGCTATATATTCCATGGTTCCCCCTAATAGGATCCTTAGGACTGCAAGTTAGACTTACGCTTGTAAAGACAACCACCAGTTACGGACTTACATTGGGATCTGCTTGATTCACAGTTTGCTTGTGTTCGATATATCCATAATCTATACCTCTTAGATGCTGAGAGGTAGACGTAACAATCTAACATCTGTACTTCCTCCTTGCTCTTAATCTTTTTATCCCTTTTTCCTTTCCCCCTTTTTCCATATAATATGGCACATCTGAAAACGTTCTCATTGAATGTCAGAGGACTTAATGTTCCTGAGAAAAGAGCTGTAGTGTTTTATCAGATGCATAAACAACACATACATTTAGTCTTTCTTCAGGAGACTCACTTTAGGGGCGATCATACACCTCAGTTACTAACAGATATTATTCATCTTGGTGCCACAGTACAAATGTGGTTTCGAGGTCTAAGGTGCTGAGTATAAGCCGGCACAAATCTCTGCCGCATACTATTTTAGAAACACTGCTTGACACGGAGGGGTGGTGTGTGTTTGATAAGATTTCCATCTACTCCAAAATGTTGTCTTTGGCAAACTTCTATCTCCCTAATTGTGACCAAACTAAGATATGCCATGAATACTTAAACAATTGAAAGTATTTTACAGAGGGCCTTATCATCATTGGAGGTGAAGTTTGTCTTGGATCCTTCTTTAGACGCGTCCCTGGGCCGGAGTCACCAATATAATTCACCAACAAAAGCTTTGCTAAACGTTCTCCGGTCCCTCCAACTGGTCGATGTATGGAGGATACTACATCCAGACATAAAGGATTATATGTATTATTCTCCTATGCACAATACACCTAGTCGTATAGACTTTCTTAATTAGTCATCACTTGCTTACATGGCTACCTACATCTCAGATACGACCGCTATATGGTCAGATCATGCTCCTGTATACTGTAATCTGACTGTACCGGACTCCAAGGTTTCAGTTGTTGGATCTTAAATGATAAGTTGATGAAAGACTCATTCTCTGTCTCAGACCTTCGTGAGACTATAGACTCCTTTAGATGTATGAGCATGATGACACTGCCTTACCATTTCAATGGGAAACACTCAATTGTCTACTAAGGATACTTAGAAAACATAGATCCATGGTAAAAAAAAAACGAAAGCAACTAAAATCTCCCATTTGCTTGAGGTAATCGATCTCCATAACAAACAACATAAACGATTGCTTCCCTCCAGGTATACGCAGAGCTGCTTAACTCTAGAAAGGAGTTAAGGTAGTTTCATGGATGGAGTACATGCAAATATTGTGAAATTTCAGGGCACCTACTTATGGAAGGAACCAAGTGGAAGCTTCTATTCTCGGTACCAGTTATGGGGCCTCCTCGAGAAAATGACCTAAAATGTCCTACATCAAAGTTAATATATATGGTGTGGGAAAGGGGTAAAAATATTCTGGATTGGAAAGTACATAACTCCTTTATGGCACAACTATAACTGTTGTGAGTGGGCTTGGAATGAGTTCTGAGCAGAGGCTCCCTCTGGTGGTTACAAGCGGTGCTGGTCTGTCCAGTGAAGATTGTGAAGATTGTGAGGATTGGGAATCAGGTGTTACTGACTGGTCTTATATAAGGGAGTCACCTTCCCATCAGGGTTGCCGGTGATCAATTGTTCTGGTCTGAATCCTTGATTCCTGTTTCCTTTGTAGCCTGCTGTGTCGTGTCTGCATCTCCTGCTAACAGATGGGACATTTTCTTCTTTTTGTTTTTGTGCTTGATTTTTGCATTTTGTCCTGCACTTCTGTGGGGGCCTTCAGGGTCCCCTCCGGGGGCTTTTGCCCTCTCAGTTTGGTTCAGCCACTGATGTTTGTACCTTTGCTTTTTCCAGTTTTTTCAGTGGCTGCTGTTTTGATTTTGTTACACCAGAGAACTAATTTAGGTGGTAGAGGTCGTGTGGTCTCAGGTGTTTTTGAAATTAGTGGAGTTGGTGCTTTTCAGGGTTTTCTGGGATTGCAGTGGGTGCCCTTCCTATCCTTTTCTATTTAGTTAGTTTGGGCCCCAACGTTTGCTCATACTATTTTCTGTCTGTGTCAGTATTTCTTCTTGTCTAACCGCCATTACATGTTTGGGGGCTTTCTATTGTCTTTGGGGTTCTGCTCCGGGGCAGATAGCTTTCCTATTTCTATCTTTAGGTGTAGTTAGTTTCTCAGGCTGTGACGAGGTGTCTAGGACCAACGTAGGAACGCTCCACGGCTGCCTCTAGTTGTTGTGGTTAGTCAGGGTACTGCAATCTCATAGATTCCAACTGCTCTGGTGTATTGCCTTTTTTGCCTGCACTCCTCAGCTACCGAAACATAACAGTATCACCGGCCCAAAATTTAAAATTGTATGGTACTCACAGAAGGGAAAAAATTTGTGAAAGAAAAAACGGTTGTCAGAGTTGTCAGAGATATTTTTCTGTTTGTTGCATTTTTTTTTTTTTTCCCTCTGTATCTCTGGGTGCTGGGGAGGATTTTTTCTCTCAATGGAGTTTGCACAGTTGTCTGGCCGTGTGGATCAGCTTGCCACTGAGGTTCAGAGTATTGCTGCATATCTTGCTAGGTTGCCTGTTGTGGAACCTAGGATTCCCATGCCAGATTTGTTTTTAGGGGATCGAGCTAAGTTTCAGAATTTCAAAAATAATTGTAAATTTTTTTTGCCTTAAAATCTAAGTCCTCAGGGAACGCAGCGCAGCAGGTTCAAATTGTCATCTCTCTCCTGCGCGGCGATCCTCAGGATTGGGCTTTTTCCCTGACACCTGGGGATCCTGTTTTGAGTGATGTTGATGCATTTTTCAGGCTTTGGGGTTATTGTACGATGAGCCTAATGTCACTGATCAAGCTGAAAAAGCCTTGTTGGCATTAAATCAGGGGCTTGATGACGCTGAGTTATACTGTCAGAGATTCCGTAGGTGGGCAGTCCTGACCAAGTGGAATGACGACGCTTTGGCGGCCCTTTTTCGGAAGGGTCTGTCAGATAATGTAAAGGATGTTATGGTGGGATTCTCTGTCCCCTCTGGTCTCAATGATTCTATGTCATTAGCGATTCAAATTGACAGACGTTTGCGTGAGCGGAGAAGTATGCGTGGAATAGTGTTGCCTTGTGAACCTGCTTCTGAATCCATGCGGTGTGATAGAGTGGTGTCTGGGGCACAGCGTCATGAGTTTCGAAAGCGCAATGGGTTATGTTTCTACTGTGGTGATGCCTCTCATGCTATTTCAGTCTGCCCTAAGCGGGGAAGACGTTTTGCACGCTCAGTTGTCTTGGGTAGTGTTCAGACTAAGTTTTTATTAACTGTCACTCTGATATGCTCTCTGTCCTCATTTTCTGCTCAGGCTTTCGTTGATTCTGGAGCAGCTATTAACCTGATGGATTATGATTTTGCTAAACATTGTGGGTTTCCCTTGATACCCCTACAGAAGTCTATTCCCCTACTGGGGATCGATTCTACCCCTTTGGCTGAGAATAAACCTCAGTTCTCTACTCAGGTGATAATGAGGGTTGAACCTGATCATCAAGAGTGCTGCAAATTTTTGGTTCTGTATAATCTGCATGATATTATCGTACTGGGTTTCCCTTGGTTACAGTCTCTTAATCCTGTTTTGGATTGGAAATCTGTGTCTGTAACCAGTTGGGGCTGCCAATGTGTTAATACCAACACTCCTGTTTTTTCTGCCTCCCCCCAGGCTCAGGATGTTCCTGACTTTTTGATTGATTTTTCTGATGTATTTAGCGAAAGTAAATCTGCATCCTTGCCTCCCCATAGGAGCTATGACTGCGCTATTGAATTAGTGCCTGGTAGTAAATTCCCTAAAGGTCGCCTTTTTAACTTGTCTGTACCTGAACATGACGCTATGCGGTCTTATATCAAGGAGTCATTGGAGAAGGGTCATATCAGACCATCCTCTTCACCCTTAGGTGCCGGTTTTTTCTTTGTGGCCAAAAAGGATGGTTCATTAAGGCCGTGTATTGATTATCGTCTTTTGAACAATATTACTGTGAAATATCAATACCCGTTACCCTTGATTTCTGACCTGTTTTCCAGGGTGAAAAATGCTACTTGGTTTACCAAGCTTGACCTCAGGGGGGCATATAACCTTATTTGCATTAAGCACAGGGATGAATGGAAGACGGCATTCAATACCCCGGAGGGGCATTTTGAGTACCTTGTGATGCCCTTTGGGCTCACTAATGCTCCTTCTGTCTTCCAGTCCTTCATGAATAACATTTTCAGGGATTTTGTGGATAAATTTCTGATTGTTTATTTGGATGATATCTTGATTTTTTCTAATGACTGGGACTCTCATGTGAAACATGTTCGAACTGTATTCCAGATTTTGAGAGAGAATGCTCTGTATGTGAAGGGATCAAAGTGTCTTTTTGGCGTACAGAGGATCTCATTTCTGGGATTAATTTTGTCCCCATCTGTTATTGAAATGGACCCGGTCAAGGTTCAGGCCATCTGTGATTGGGTCCAACCTACTTCATTAAAGCCTCTTCAAAGATTTTTGGGTTTTGCCAATTTTTATCGTAAATTTATTGGTAATTTCTCGGTTATTGTTAAACCGTTAACTGATTTGACCAAAAAGGGTTCTGATGTGGTGAATTGGCCTCCTGAGGCAGTCTCTGCATTTCAGGAACTTAAGCAGAGATTCACTTCTGCTCCTGTTCTACGGCAGCCTGATGTTTCTCTGCCATTTCAGGTGGAGGTTGATGCCTCTGAAATTGGGGCAGGTGCCGTTTTGTCCCAAAAAGATCCAGAGACCTCTAAAAGTAACCCTTGTGCCTTTTTCTCTCGAAAATTTTCTCCTACTGAACGTAATTATGACGTGGGTAATCGGGAGTTATTGGCCATGAAGTGGGCTTTTGAAGAGTGGAGACATTGGCTGGAGGGAGTCAAACATCAGATGGTGGTCCTTACTGACCATAAGAATCTGGTTTATCTGGAATCTGCCAAGCGACTCAATCCTAGACAGGCCAGGTGGGCCTTGTTTTTCACACGTTTTAATTTTGTGGTTTCCTTTCTTCCTGGCACTAAGAATGTTAAGGCGGATGCCCTCTCGAGGAGCTTCCTTGCGGACTCTCCTGAGTTATCTGATCCTTCTGTTATTTTGAAAGAGGGTGTAGTTCTTTCCGCCATCTCACCTAATTTGAGACTTGCTCTGGAGGGGTGTCAGGAGGATAGGCCCGAGCGCTGCCCTGTTGGAAAATTGTTTGTCCCGGACCAGTGGAAAAAGAGTGTGATGTCTGAGATTCATTGTTCCGCGTTGGCTGGGCATCCCGGAATTTTTGGTACCAGAGACTTGGTTAGTCGGTCCTTTTGGTGGCCTACCTTGTCTCGTGATGTCAGGGAATTTGTGCAGTCCTGCGGGACTTGCTCTCGCTCCAAGCCTTGCTCTCGCTCTAGTGGTTTGTTGATGCCATTGCCTGTGCCCAAGAGACCATGGACCCATATCTCTATGGATTTCATTTCCGACCTTCCTGTTTCTCAGAGAATGACCGCCATCTGGGTGATTTGTGATAGGTTTTCTAAGATGATACATCTTGTGCCATTACCTAAGTTGCCTTCCTCCTCTGAATTGGTGCCGTTGTTCCTTCAGCACGTGGTTCGTTTACACGGCATTCCTGAGAACATAGTGTCTGACAGAGGAGTCCAGTTTGTTTCCAGATTTTGGAGGACTTTTTGTTCTAAACTGGGTGTTCAATTGTCTTTCTCCTCGGCATTTCATCCTCAGACCAATGGTCAAACTGAGAGAACAAACCAGACATTGGAGACTTATCTAAGATGCTTTGTGTCTGCTGATCAGGATGACTGGGTCTCTTTTTTGCCTTTGGCTGAGTTTGCTCTTAATAATAGGGCTAGCTCTGCCACTTTGATGTCTCCGTTTTTCTGTAATTCTGGGTTTCACCCTCGATTTTATTCAGGACAGATGGAGGCTTCTGTCTGTCCAGGTGTTGACTCTGTTGTGGAGCGTATGCAACAGATTTGGGACCAGGTAGTGGAGAGGTTGTCCCTCTCTCAGGAGAGGGCCCAGCGGTTTGCTAACCGGCATAGGACTGATGGTCCTCGGTTTAAAGTAGGGGACTTGGTCTGGTTGTCCTCAAAAAATATTCCTATGAGAGTAGCATCTCCTAAATTTAAGCCTAGGTTCATTGGACCTTATAAGATCATAGAGATTCTTAATCCTGTTTCTTTTCGTTTGCTTCTTCCAGGGACATTTAAGATCCATAACGTGTTCCACAAGTCCTTGTTGAAGAGGTTTGTTGAGCCAGTGGTTCCTGCTGCTGTGCCTTCTGACCCTGTTTTGGTTGAGGGCAATCTGGAGTATGTGGTTGAGAAAATATTAGATTCTCGTTTTTCTAGACGGAAACTCCAGTATTTGGTTAAGTGGAGAGGTTATGGTCAGGAAGACAATTCTTGGGTGTTTGCTTCGGACATCCATGCTAGGAGACTCATCCGTGCGTACCATAGAACTCATCCTGACCGACCTGGTTGCTCAAATGAGGGTTCGGTGACCCCTCCTCAAGGGGGGGGTACTGTTGTGAGTGGGCTTGGGATGAGTTCTGAGCAGAGGCTCCCTCTGGTGGTTACAAGCGGTGCTGGTCTGTCCAGTGAAGATTGTGAGGATTGGGAATCAGGTGTTACTGACTGGTCTTATATAAGGGAGTCACCTTCCCATCAGGGTTGCCGGTGATCAATTGTTCTGGTCTGAATCCTTGATTCCTGTTTCCTTTGTAGCCTGCTGTGTCGTGTCTGCATCTCCTGCTAACAGATGGGACATTTTCTTCTTTTTGTTTTTGTGCTTGATTTTTGCATTTTGTCCTGCACTTCTGTGGGGCCTTCAGGGTCCCCTCCGGGGGCTTTTGCCCTCTCAGTTTGGTTCAGCCACTGATGTTTGTACCTTTGCTTTTTCCAGTTTTTTCAGTGGCTGCTGTTTTGATTTTGTTACACCAGAGAACTAATTTAGGTGGTAGAGGTCGTGTGGTCTCAGGTGTTTTTGAAATTAGTGGAGTTGGTGCTTTTCAGGGTTTTCTGGGATTGCAGTGGGTGCCCTTCCTATCCTTTTCTATTTAGTTAGTTTGGACCCCAACATTTGCTCATACTATTTTCTGTCTGTGTCAGTATTTCTTCTTGTCTAACCGCCATTACATGTTTGGGGCTTTCTACTGTCTTTGGGGTTCTGCTCCGGGGCAGATAGCTTTCCTATTTCTATCTTTAGGTGTAGTTAGTTTCTCAGGCTGTGACGAGGTGTCTAGGACCAACGTAGGAACGCTCCACGGCTGCCTCTAGTTGTTGTGGTTAGTCAGGGTACTGCAATCTCATAGATTCCAACTGCTCTGGTGTATTGCCTTTTTTGCCTGCACTCCTCAGCTACCGAAACATAACATATAAGTTACCAGAGCTACAGAAACTAAGAGGAGGATTGGCATATGTGTTTGGTATCACAACTCTTGAGGGATGGATTATTCAAGAGCTTTGAACAAATAAAGGCAGATTTTAACCTTCCGCATAGGGCGTTTTATTAATATCTGCAAATACGTCATGTATAGTGCACAACTTAGAATAAACGCCATACTGATTGATAGACATCCCACAATAGATACCATTGCTACAGCCATGGATACAAAAGATCTAATATCCCTTATTTATAGGCAGTTACTGGACCTATGTTTAAGACAAAATGAGAGAAGGATGTGGGTCCGTTATCTGAGGAGCAATGGGAGGAAATACTGGATTTGACACCTAAACTTTCCTTGTCGGTGTCACAAAGATTGTCCCAAATTCCTCTCATCCATAGGGTATATAGATCCCAAGCATTTTATTTAAAATTGGAATATGAACGGATGACACGTCCTAGATGTGATCACAATGACTTCCACCTGATGCATATGATGTGAGAATGTGTGAATAGTGGCCCCTACTGGAAGGGGTGATCGCTCTTGTACTTTATTTGGGATACAACTTCAGTTGGGACCTAAAATCTTTGTAAAAGGAAGGGTGCACTAAAGTCAAGTCGTAATCTCAAACGGAGTGCAATACCTGGCCTGAAAAAATAGGACCAAGAAAAGAAAAGGAAAAGACCTGACCAATGAGGGAATGCACATCCATATATATATAAAAAATGACAAAAACCTTTATTTCATGATGGACAAAAATAGGCTTAAAAACATTTAAAATACACACATGCACAAATAACCCAACACGGCCAAAACAGCCCCAGAGACCTGAGATGCCTCATATGATGTATGATAACAGCCCCCTAACAATATATGAGTAAATAGTACAAATTGCTAAATACATGTGTCATGCAGTAATGTAAGCCGATAACCATGTGTAAGCTTTTCAGGGGATTTAGCTCTGGGATCGCCGTCTTGGGTAGACGGAGTGGCATAGAAACAGTTCATTCAGACAGCAGTTCTGGTGTAAACTGGCCGCAACCAGCTTTATTAAAGTACACAGCAAACAACAGGTGATAAAATAACTCATAAACAGAAATCCTAAGCCTCTCGGCTACTCACTTCACATAGATAGAATTCCCTCACTATCAGGGACCAGACTCTAACAGCCTGGGCCAAAACAACACATATGTTCAGCAGTTACCAGCATGGAGTTTCACAGAGACTCCTCTTTGTGTCTGAAGGCACATCCAACGTCCAGACTTGAGAGAGCTCCCCTCCTATTCAGTAGTTACCAGCATGGAGGTTCGCAGAGACTCCTCTTGTGTCCGGGGCACCTCGAGCACCCAGACTGAGAGAGCTCACCTCCCGGAGACTCCTTCTGTGCCTGGACTCCTGTCCAGACTAAGCGATCTCTCTGTCTGTATTCCCAGACACCTACTTCTGGCTTCCTAATTACCACTTGAGTGGATTCAGGTTTGAGCTGCAAGTGTGCACTGAATGGAAGGTGTAGTGACCCTTCTCCACCACTAGTTTTACAAAGCCACACATTTCCCCTATACCAGTCAACAAAGTACCTAGGTGAAATGTACACCCCATTCAACACATATTCCTTCACTGTCTCACACATGGAAAGATCAAAATTCATGCAGACATAATATAAACCTGAGCAATTAATATCAAGGAAAGAAAGCACCTGTATGCTCCAAGGCAAATGAAAAACCCCTATGAGAATACTGGAAGATAGGGTTGCAAGTGGAAATAACGCCAAGGAGACGCTGAAACCAGCTGAAAAGTACTAAAGTGCAATCCGTGCATATTCACCAGGCATAGATCAGCATGACACAAACAGGGGCAGCAAGGTCCTACAGGGGATAAGGAGAAGGGTGGGTAAGAGCTCCACGCGTATCGCCGCTGCAAATGCGGCTTCATCAGGGAAGTGAGTCCAAAACAGAAATGAGCAGGTTTATATATACGTACCGGTTATCCATGAGAGGAAAGGGATGCACAGGTGAGGAACACACCTGAAGCTGATCAGCACATAGCATGGGGACAAGTGCTCAAATGACATGGGAACAGAATGGGGAAGACCCCTAGAAGCGTTTCTGACTCCCAGGTCACTGCTGTGAACAATGTTGTCAGAGTCTTACTCCACTTTACAGACTCACAATAAAACATACAAAAACGAAACCAAATTGGATTTTCCTGGGAAATATGTTAAGGAACATCCTTTCCAGGGTAATGACTTGGGTCTCCCATCCACACTGTAAACCCCTCCTGACCCCACACAGAAACTTCCCCTCATCCAGCACCATGACAACCAGCACAGCAGAGTCCTGCATACACTGAGGGACCTGATCATGTGACCCCTGACTCCTCCCTCCTGTGACCTCATCACAGGTCCTGCGTGCACAGAGCAGCCATATATGTGGCAGATGCTCCTGGATCTTCTCCTTTCTAGGCTGGTTCCTCCTGTGAGTCCTATTAACCCTTTCTGTTTCCTACTTCCTGACCGGCGTCACGTTCTGAGGTAATAACTGGAGCTTCAGCGGATCCCGGAGATTCAGACATTGTTTTATTGTGACAAATTGTTACTGGGAAATTTAGGACGATAATATTTGTGTTTATTGTGAAAATATTCAAAATTTGGAGAAAACTTTGAACATTTAGCAATTTTCAAACTTTGAATTCTTATTCCCTTAGATCAGAGAGTTCTGTCTCACCAAATAGTTAATAACATTCCCCACATGTTGACTTCACATCTGCATCATTACTGAAACATCTTTTAGGAAGTTATAAGAGGTAAAAGTTGACCAGCGACTTCTTATTTCTCCAACAAAAGTTACAAAACCTTTTTTTAGGGACCACCTCACATTTAAAGTCACCTTGATGGGTCTATGTGACAGAAAATGCCCAAAAGTGACACCATTCTAAAACCTGCACCCCTCAGCGTGCTCAAAGCTGCATTCAAGAAGTTTATTAACCCTTCAGGTGCTTCACAGGAATAAAAGTAACGTGTAAGAAAAAAAATGAAATTTATAATTTTTCCCTCAAAATTGTTACTTCAGCCCCAAGATTTTTCAGTTTCACAAGGGTAACAGGGGAGAAAACGGGCCCAAATGTTTGTTGTGCAATGTCTCCTGAGTACACTGATACCTCAACACTGAGCTGAGTAAACGAAATCTTACCAGTTTTTTCATTAAAATGTTGCTGTGGCCCCAAGTTTATTTTCAAAAAGGGTAATGGTGAAAAAACAAGCAGTACAGTTTGTTATGGAATTTCTCCTGAGTCCGAGAATACCCCAGCAGAATCCCCCAAAAGTGACCCCATTTTACAAACAACACCTTTCAATTAGTTCATATGGGGTTACAGAGATCAAATTGACGCCACAGGTGTGGCACAGAATTTTATATGATTGGGCATTGAAGAAAAAATAAATACCGTATTTTGTGGATTATAAGACGCACTGGATTATGAGACGCACCCCAAATTTTGAGGAGAAAAATAGGAAAAAAAACTTTTTTTAATAAAATGGTGGTGCCTCTTATAATCCATGCATCTTATTGCTTACCTGGGGTGGTGGCTTGCGGTGAAGCGGGTCCCAGGGTCGCTGCTGGAGGAGGCAAGAGTGGCGTGTTGCTGCAGGCCGCAGGCTAGGATGAAGGGGTATTCCGATGTGCATCGCTGTGGGTGAAAATGGCTGCGGTGCTCTGTGGTGGGGGGGCTTCGCCGGCATTTTGAGAAAGCCCAGAGCCTCCCTGGACATCCATTACTGCAATGCGGTGGCCTCCGGGAAAATGGCCGGGGGCCGAGATCTCATTGCCGAGTTTTCAATCTGAGCATGCGCTACCCCCGGCGGCCATTTTCCCGGAGGCCACCGCATCACAGTAATGGATATGCGCTTTCACAAATTGCCGACGGAGCCCTCCGTACCACAGACCACCGCAGCCATTTTTACCCACAGTGACGCACATCGGAACACCCCCTCATCCCAGCCTGCGGCCTGCAGCAACGCGCCACTCTTGCCTTCGTGAGCAGCGACCCTGGGACCCCCTTCACCGTGGCTGGTAAGGTATATCTGCATTATAAGATGCACCTTCATTTTCCCCCCAAATTTGGGGGAAAAAACGTGTGTCTTATAATACAAAACTACAGTACACTTTTTTTTTTTGTATATATTCTTTATTTAGAAAATTTCAATAATACAACAGGAAAGGAAAAAAGGGTAAATGTTTCCAGAAATAGTAAAAGAAGAAAAAAAAAGAAAAAAACATTTGTAATAAATCACAACGATAACACTACAAGGCTGTGTTTTTGCAAACCAAAAGGGTTGTAAGCAGAGTTTAACCCCTTAACAACCGCCGATACGCCTTTTAACGGCGGTCATTAAGGGTACTTAAACCACAGCGCCGTTAATTAACGGCGCTGTGGAAAAAGTGAATAGCGCCCCCCAGAGGCGCATTTTCTCTGGGGTCTCGGCTACCGGGGGAACATGAATCGGGTCGGTTTTTACCGACACCGATGTTGCGATCGCCGTTATTAACCCTATAACGGCGACCGCAAAAAAAAAAAATTGTGCCATTTCATTTCTCTGTCCTCTGATGTCATCGGACATCAGAGGACAGAGAAAAAGGGTCCACGGGACCCCCATGTGGCCCCCGATGTCCTCCATGTGTCCCCAGGGCCCTCCGGTGTCCCCCGGTGCCGGCGCTGTTAAGAAAATGGTGGGCGCATGCTCAGTGCGCCCGCCGCTATGTGCCGCTGTGCTGGGGGGGGATGGGCAAAGAACCCCAGAGAACATGATCCGGGTCGGTATTCACCGATCCCGGTGTTGCGATCGCGGCTATGCAAGCATAGACGCGATCGCAAAAAAAAAAATGATTTCTCTCCCCTCTGATGTGATCGCACATCAGAGGGGAGAAAATGAGGGTCCCCGTGTCCCCCTGAACCCCCCCCATACTTACCGGTGTCCTCTGGCAGGTCCCTCTGGCCTCCGATCATCCCGGTCTTCTTCCTGCAAAAAAAAAATGGTGGGCGCATGCGCAGTGCGCCCGCCGATCTGCTTGGCGGCAGATTCAAATTTTTTTTCATTCATTCTCATAAAAGTACATTTTGATCACTGTGATAAACTATCACAGTGATCAAAATAAAAAAAACAGTACATAACCCCCCATTTATCACCCCCTTTGTTAGGGACATATAATAAAAAATAGAAATTATATTTATTTTCATTTTTCTGTTAGGGTTAGGGTTATAATTAGGGTTAGGGTTATAATTAGGGTTAGGGTTAGCATTAGGGTTAGCATTAGGGTTAGGGTTATAATTAGCGTTAGGGTTAAGCTGGGTTCATACTGCGTTATGGCAGTCGGTTAGACGGACTGCGTTACACCGCGGTATAAAGCGGTGTAACGCAGTCCGTTAATGCTGCCATTCACCCCCATTTGAGGGCGCATCGCGACGCATGCCGTAAAGCGGCATGCGTTTGCAACGTGCCATCATTCAGTGACGGAGCCTCGGACGCGGGCTGCAGCGTCTGGGCTCCGTCATCGCTAGCACAGATGAATCATCTGCTGATTCCTCTGCGCTAGCGGGTATGGCATAACGCGATCGCGTTATGCTATACCGTTACCAGCCCGTCAACGCTATGTGTTGAACGGGCTGGCAAAACGCAAAATGAACCTAGCCTTAGGGTTAGGGTTATAATTAGGGTTAGAATTAGGGTTAGGGTTACAATTAGGGTTAGGGTTAAAATTATGGTTAGGGTTACAATTAGAGTTAGGGTTATAATTAAGGTTAGGGTTACAATTAGGGTTGGGATTTAGGTTAGGATTAGGGTTGGGATTAGGGTTAGGGGTGTGTTGGGATTAGGGTTGGAGCTAGAATTGAGGGATTTCCACTATTTAGGCACATCAGGGGGTCTCCAAACACGACGTGGCGTTCAAAAAGTCAAATGGCGCTCCCTCCCTTCCGAGCCCTGCCGTGCGCCCAAACCGTGGTTTACCCCAACATATGGGGTATCAGCGTACTCAGGACAAATTGCACACCAATTTTGGGGTTCTAATTTCTCCTGTTACCCTTGGGAAAATAAAAAATAGCTGGCTAAAAAAATCATTTTTGAGAAAAAAAATGATTTTTTATTTTCACAGCTCTGCGTTTATAAATTTCTGTGAAACACTTGGGGGTTCAAAGTGCTCACCACACATCTAGATAAGTTCCTTAAGGGGTCTAGTTTCCAAAATGGGGTCACTTGTGGGGGTTTCCACTGTTTAGACACATCAGGGGGTCTCCAAACACAACGTGGCTTTCAAAAAGTCAAATGGCGCTCCCTCCCTTCCGAGCCCTGCCATGCGCTTAAACAGTGGTTTACCCCAACATATGGGGTATCAGCGTACTCAGGACAAATTGCACACCAATTTTGGGGTTCTAATTTCTCCGGTTACCCTTGGGAAAATAAAAAATAGCTGGCTAAAAAAATCATTTTTGAGAAAAAAAATGATTTTTCATTTTCACGGCTCTGCGTTTATAAATTTCTGTGAAGCACTTGGGGGTTCAAAGTGCTCACCACACATCTAGATAAGCTCCTTAAGGGGTCTAGTTTCCAAAATGGTGTCACTTGCAGGGGGTTTCTACTGTTTAGGTACATCAAGGGCTCTGCAAACACAACATGACGCCCGCAGAACATTCCATCAAAGTCTGCATTACAAAATGGCGCTCCTTCCCTTCCAAGCACTCCCATGCGCCCAAACAGTGGTTTCACCCCACATATGGGGTATCAGCGTACACAGGAAAAATTGCACAACAACTTTTTGGGTCCAATTTCTCCTGTTACCCTTGGGAAAATAAAAAAAATAGCGGGCTAAAGAATCATTTTTGAGGAAAAAAATTATTTTTTTATTTTCACGGCTCTACGTTTAATAATTTCTGTGAAGCACTTGGGGGTTCAAAGTGCTCACCACACATCTAGATAAGTTCCCTAGGGGGTCTAGTTTCCAAAATGGTGTGATTTGTGGGGGTTTTTGACTGTTTAGGCGTATCAGGGGCTCTCCAAACGCGATCATACCCAGTCTGATCAAATGACCAAATGCACTAGCAGGATGCAGCAGGCTCCCATGAATAAAGGCTGGAGAAGCAACAGGTGTTTAACCACTGATAAAGGCAGCCACCCTATCACAAAAACAGTGATGATGAAGGTGTTAACTGCTTAGTGGGAAAAAAAACACACAGATACAAGTTGCTTAAAACATAAATGTCATGCACAGTGTCTGGATAACAGCCTATTTTAAACGCCTATGATGGAAGGCGGGCTGGTCAGCACTGAATGTGCACAACACAAAAAACCAAGCCATCAAAAAGAGCCCGGGTGCACCCTGCAAAATATGATAAAAAGTGCAAAAAATGATGCATATGATAAATGCATCAGATGAGGTATTAGTTACTATTTTGGCCAAAGCAGATAAGCTCGCAACCCAACGTCAAGGGTCCTCATTTTATTGCGAGTAACTAACTAGACATAAATCCAAAAAAAAAAACAAATTGCTTTTGCTAAAAATGTTTTTTTTTGGATTTATGTCTAGTTAGTTACTCGCAATAAAATGAGGACCCTTGACGTTGGGTTGCGAGCTTATCTGCTTTGGCCAAAATAGTAACTAATACCTCATCTGATGCATTTATCATATGCATCATTTTTTGCACTTTTTATCATATTTTGCAGGGTGACCCGGGCTCTTTTTGATGGCTTGGTTTTTTGTGTTGTGCACATTCAGTGCTGACCAGCCCGCCTTCCATCATAGGCGTTTAAAATAGGCTGTTATCCAGACACTGTGCATGACATTTATGTTTTAAGCAACTTGTATCTGTGTGTTTTTTTTCCCACTAAGCAGTTAACACCTTCATCATCACTGTTTTTGTGATAGGGTGGCTGCCTTTATCAGTGGTTAAACACCTGTTGCTTCTCCAGCCTTTATTCATGGGAGCCTGCTGCATCCTGCTAGTGCATTTGGTCATTTGATCAGACTGGGTATGATTGTTTTTTCATGATTTGCTTTTGCTAAAAATGTTTTTTTTTGGCTCTCCAAACGCGACATGGCGTCCAATTTCAATTCCAGCCAATTTTGGTTTGAAAAAGTCAAACGGCGCTCCTTCCCTTCCAAGCCCTGCCGTGCGCCTAAACAGTGGTCCCACCCCACATATGGGGTATCAGCGTACTCAGGACAAATTGGACAACAACTTTTGTGGTCTAATTTCTCCTGTTACCCTTGGGAAAATAAAAAATTGGGGACTAAACGATCAGGTTTGTGGAAAAAATATGACTTTTATTTTCATGCCCGGGAGTTATAAACTTCTGTGAAGCACTTGGGGGTTCAAAGTGCTCACCACACATCTATATAAGTTCCTTAGGGGGTCTATTTTCCAAAATGGTGTCACTTGTGGGGGGTTTCCACTGTTTAGACACATTAGGGCCTCTACAAACGCGACATGGCGTCCAGCCAATTCTGAGTTGAAAAAGTCAAACGGCGCTCCTTCCCTTCCAAGCTCTGCCATGCACCCAAACAGTGGTTTACCCCCACATATGGGGTATCAGCATGCTCAGGACAAATTGCACAAAAACTTTTGGGGTATTGTTACCCTTGGGAAAATAAAAATTGGGGTGAACAGATCGTTTTTGTGGAAAAAATATGATTTTTTATTTTCACGGCTCTATGTTATAAACTTCTGTGAAGCACTTGGAGGTTCAAAGTGCTCACCACACATCTAGATAAGTTCCTTAGGGGGTCTAATTTCCAAAATGGGGTCACTTGTGGGTGGTTTCCACTGTTTAGACACATCAGGGCCCCTACAAACACGACATGACGTCCAGCCAATTCTGCGCTGAAAAAGTCAAACGGCGCTCCTTCCCTTCCAAGCTCTGCCATGCACCCAAACAGTGGTTTACCCCCACATATGGGGTATCAGCATGCTCAGGACAAATTGCACAAAAACTTTTGGGGTCTTGTTAGGCCTCTTTCACACTTCAGTCGTGCGACGTCAGTCACAGTCCGACATCGTGGCGGATTGGCGGATCCGCCAAAAATAGTGAATAACGGAGTCAACGGATCCGCTATTTTGGCGGTTCCGTTAACGGTTCCGCCTAAATAGCGGATCTGTTGACTCCGTTACATCCATTTTTCTTATCAGATAAATCCGCCTTTTGACGGATCCGTTATTCTGAAGGGAGCATCTACATCATGATTGGCTAAATGTAAAATACTCTGTACTGTGATTGGCTACTGGTAACTATGTGTAAATGTATAAATAGGGTGTATTTACACCAGATTATTTGAAAGGGTTTTGAGCTAGTGGCAGCGATGGAGATGGCGATTATTTGTGAGAATATGGAGAAGATTTGCGAGGATTTTAGAGTGGAGGGCAATCGTTTGGCAAGGATTGTTCAGAAGAAGGGGGAAGCCAGACGTCGGATACTGTGTCGTCGGCAGAGACGGATGTGGATCCATCCCATAAATGCGAGGCGGATGACCCGTGGGGTGTATTCGACCTTGTATATGGAGTTGAGGATGAACCCCAGCAAATTTTTTAATTATGTGAGAATGCGTGCGGAAAATTTCAAGGTTTTGGTTGCACGAATTGAAGAAAGAATTCGGAGACAGGACACTGTACTTCGGTTTGCAATATCTCCAGCAGAGCGGCTGATGGTCACAATTCGGTAAGATTTTTTTTTTTAAAAAAAAAACCTTTACAATGTTTTTTTTTTGTTGTTTTGTAGCTGGGTTTTTTTTTTTGGTATAATTTTTGGGGTTTTTTTTTGGGGGTGTTTTGTAAAATGTTTGTTTTTCTTTTTGCTTAAGTTTATATCTTCTCCTTTTTTGCAGATTTCTGGCTACAGGTGAATCATTTACATCTCTGCACTTTCAGTACCGGCTAGGGATTTCTACTATCTCCGGTATTGTTAAAGAAACTTGCCAGGCACTCTGGATTGTTTGCACAATGAGTTCCTCCCTGAGCCAACACAGCAGAGATGGCTAGAAATTGCAGACCAGTTCATGGATATATGCCAGTTTCCCAACTGTCTTGGTGCCGTGGATGGCAAACATATCAGGATTGTAAAGCCGACTGGATCAGGATCTCTTTTTTTTAACTATAAAGTTTTTTTCAATAGTACTTATGGGCATTGCGGACGCCAAGTGCCAGTTCATTGCTGTTGACATTGGTGCATATGGACGTTCAAATGATTCTCAGGTGTTTAAGAATTCTCCTATGGGACGTCGCCTATATGGGGATACCTTCCAGTTTCCGCCTCCAAGACCACTCCCTGGAACCTGTGGCCCTGCATTGCCCTTTGTTTGTGTGGGAGATGAGGCTTTTCAGCTATCAAGACATTTATTAAAACCTTATGGCAGCCATGGATTGACCCAAAGAAAAAAAAATTTTTAATTACCGATTAACAAGGGCTAGACGAGTTGTTGAATGCGCTTTTGAAGGGGCGGTCCTTGTAAGGGAGCGGGTGGCGACCAGGGTAGACGGGCAGGCAGTCACAGCAGGTAACCGGGCAGTCTCTGGGTGAACGGCAGGAGGTCACGGCAAGTGACCGAGGCAGTCTCTGGAACAACGGACAGGAGGTCACGGCAAGTGACCGGGGCAGTCTTCTGGGTGAACGGGCAAGAGGTCACGGCAAGTGACCGGGGCAGTCTCTGAATGAACGGGCAGGAGGTCACGGCAAGTGACCGGGGCAGTCTCTGGATGAACGGGCAGGAGGTCACGGCAAGTGACCGGGGCAGTCTCTGGATGAACGGGCAGATACGACCTGTGATGGCTGAGCCTCCCGGTAGGCTAGCAGGCAGATAGCAGATGAGCGCTCCCAGGTGAGCGGGCGAGAGTCTCTGGAATAGCAGGTGGTCACCGAACGTGACAGCAGAGCCTCCAGGTAGGCTAGCAGGCAGACAACAGATGAGCGCTCCCAGGTGAGCAGGCGGATAGCAGATGAGCGCTCCCAGGTGAGCGGGCAGGCTGGTCCATAGACAGACTGGCAGGTGATGGTGGGCAGACTGTCGGACGGCGGAGCCTCCAGGTAGGCTAGCAGACTGGTAACAGGTGAAATATCAGGCAGGAACAGACAGCAAACTGGCAGGGATCTGGCAGGTAACTGGCAACGGAACCTGAGGGCTGAAGCAGAGTAGTGAACAGTGCAACAACATTGCTCGGGCACCTCCATTTTGGGGAGGTGCCTTATATAAGGTGAAGTCCTCCGGCCATTGGCCGGGGACTCCTTAGCACGGCACGCGCGGCCCCTTTAAGAGGGAGGGTAGCACGCGCGCGCGCCCCCTAAGCACAGTGGCCGGAAAGGAGCGCGCGCTGCCAGCAGAGCGGGAGGAGGACGCCGGCCTCGGAGCAGAGGGGTGAGGGAACAGCGTCCCTGCCTAGCAGAGGGCAGGAACGCCGACGCTACAGTACCTCCCCCTTTTTTAGGCCAGAAAAATTTTTAGCTAGGATGAGAGGGGCATGGATGTTCTCCCGAGGCTCCACGTTCTCTCTTCGGGACCAAACCCCTTCCAATCCACCAAAAAATAGGTCTTCCCTCTTACCCTTTTGGTGGCCAGAATGTTCTCTACCTCAAATTCGTTTTCAGCTGAAACCGGAGCTTGGAAAAAGAGTTAAGTACCACCGGTTTGAGGAGAGATACATGGAAGGAGTTAGGGATCCGCAAGTTGGCCGGGAGTTTCAATTTATAGGCCACTGGGTTGATCTGACTGATGACCTCCAGAGGACCGATGAACCGAGGCCCTAGCTTATAGGAAGGAATCTTGAGCCGGACATACTTGGACGAGAGCCAGACCTTATCCCCAGGACGGAATTGAGGAGGATCCAGACGTTTTTTGTCAACATGTTTTTTCATACGCTCGGATGACAGAAGAAGTGCGGACCGGGTACTCTCCCATATGGAGGAAAATTCGTTAACAAGAGATTCCGCAGCCGGATTGTCCACTGAGGTGGAGATGGGAATTGGGATCCGAGGATGCTGACCGAAGACTACAAAAAACGGGGATTTGGAGGAAGATTCGCTCTCGTGATTGTTGTAAGAAAATTCGGCCCAAGGCAGGAGATCCACCCAGTCAGAATGGTGGGCGTTAACGAAGTGCCGGAGGTAACTGGTCAGGATCTGATTGATCCGCTCCACTTGACCATTGGACTGTGGGTGGTAAGCGGAGGAGAAGTCCAGGGTAACGTCTAGCAATTTACAAGTGGCTCTCCAGAAACGTGAGGTGAACTGTACCCCACGATCCGACATGATGTGGCGGGGCAGACCATGAAGACGGAAGATGTGGCGGATAAAGTCTTTAGCCAGCTCGGGTGCAGACGGGAGGCCTGGCAGGGGAACAAAGTGAGCCATCTTGGAAAAGCGATCAGCGACCACCCAAATGACCGTACAACCAGCAGAGATGGGGAGGTCAGTTATGAAGTCCATGGCTATATGCTGCCAGGGGGCAGCGGGTACAGGAAGCGGAAGGAGGCGACCGGCAGGCAGGTGTCTCGGCACTTTGTTGCGGCCACAGGAGGCACAGGCAGAAACAAAGTCTATTACGTCCTTGTGCAGGGTAGGCCACCAGTAATGCCGGGAAATAAGCTGGAGGGTCTTTCTCTGACCGGCGTGGCCAGCTAGTTTAGACGAATGGCCCCAGTGTAGGATCCTCTCCCGATCGGGTACCGCTACGAACGTCTTACCGGGAGGGAGACGGTTTAGACTCACGGGAGCCACCTGCATGACTCTGGCGGGATCGATGATATGTTTAGGTTCCTCCTCGAGATCCGACACCAGGAAAGATCGGGACAAGGCGTCCGCCTTGATGTTCTTGTCAGCCGGGCGAAAATGTAGCACAAAATCAAAGCGGGCAAAAAACAAGGACCACCGGGCTTGGCGCGGGTTAAGTCTCTGGGCATGCTGGAGGTAAGCCAAGTTTTTGTGGTCAGTGTAAATAATTACCGGATGAAGAGCCCCCTCGAGTAGGTAACGCCACTCCTCCAATGCCAGCTTGATGGCCAATAACTCTCGGTCTCCTATGGAGTAATTGTGCTCAGAAGAGGAGAAGAGTTTGGAAAAGAAGCCACAAGTTACCATCCTCCCGGAAGACGATTTTTGAGTAAGTACCGCTCCGGCTCCAGAGGAGGAAGCGTCAACCTGCATGAAGAACTGCTTGTTGCCGTCCGGGCGATGCAGCACTGAGGCGGAAGAGAAGGCCTGTTTAAGGAAAGAAAGGCCTCCTCTGCTTCGGGCGTCCACTCCTTGGGGTTAGTGCCCTTACGGGTGAGCGTGGAAATTGGGGCAATCCGGGAAGAGAAGTGCGGTATGAAGAGGCGGTAGTAGTTAGCGAAGCCCAGGAACCGCTGAATAGCCTTCAATCCCTCCGGTCGGGGCCATTTCTCGATGGCAGACAGTTTCTCTGGATCCATTCGTAGGCCGGTCTGAGAAATAATGTAGCCCAAAAACGGAAGCGAGGTCTGCTCAAAGAGGCACTTCTCATATTTAGCGAAGAGGTGATTCTGCCTGAGCCTGAGCAGAACCTGACGAACGTCCCTCCGGTGAGTCTGGAGATCCGGAGAGAAGACCAAGATGTCGTCCAGGTACACCACCACGCAGGAGTAGAGAAGGTCCCGGAAGACGTCATTGACCAACTCTTGAAAGACGGCAGGAGCATTACAGAGACCAAAGGGCATTACTAGATACTCATAGTGGCCGTCCCGGGTGTTGAAGGCAGTCTTCCATTCATCACCTTGACGGATACGGACTAGGTTGTACGCCCCACGGAGGTCCAGTTTTGTGAAGATTCTAGCCCCCCGCAGACGATCAAATAATTCTGGAATGAGCGGAAGGGGGTACTTATTCTTCACCGTAATCTGGTTAAGGCCTCTATAGTCTATACAGGGACGGAGAGAGCCGTCCTTCTTCTTTACGAAAAAGAAGCCTGCTCCCGCCGGGGAGGTAGATTTCCGGATGAATCCCCTGGCCAAATTCTCCTCGACATATTCGGACATCGACCGGGTCTCTGCAGCGGACAATGGGTAAATATGCCCACGGGGAGGCGTAGTACCGGGTAACAGGTCGATAGGACAGTCGTATGGCCTGTGAGGAGGTAATGTCTCTGCCTCCTTTTTATTAAAGACATCAGCAAATGACCAATAGGGAATCGGAAGTCCAGGTAGATTAGTTGGGGTAGGAGATGGACGGACGGGATGAACAGGAACCAAACACGTCTTATGACAATCCTGTCCCCAGCGAAGAACCTCTCCGGTCTGCCAGTCGAGCACAGGTGCATGTCTCTGGAGCCAAGGTAGACCTAGTAAGAGGGCGTGAGAGAGTCCAGGCAGAACATGAAAAGAGATGCTCTCAGAGTGCAGCATTCCCACCTGCAGAGTTATGGATTCGGTGATGAGTTGGATGGGACGTGGTAAGAGACCCCCATCCACAGCAGCGACAGATAATGGTACAGCTAGAGATTTGGTGGAATGCGGTATTTTTCTACCAGGGACTGTGAGATAAGATTCCCGGCTGCTCCAGAGTCAAGTTGGGCTAGTTCGAAATAACGGTTCTCCCCGCAGAGAATTGAGACTGACAGCAGCAGAGATGGAGAGGATTTATCCTTGTCTAGGTCGACCTCTCTGAGCGAACCTAGACACAGGCGTTTCCCGACCTCTCCGGACAGGTAATAATAACAATAATAAATAATCTTTATTTTTATATAGCGCTAACAGATTCCGCAGCGCTTTACAGTTTGCACACATTATCGTTGCTGTCCCCGATGGGGCTCACAATCTAGATTCCCTATCAGTATGTTTTTTTTTGGAGTGTGGGAGGAAACCGGAGTGCCCGGAGGAAACCCACGCAAACACGGGGAGAACATACAAACTCCTTGCAGGTGTTGTCCTTGGTGGGATTCGAACCCAGGACTCCAGCGCTGCAAGGCTGCAGTGCTATCCACTGAGCCACCGTGCTGCCCGGACAGGTACGGATCCGGTGCTCCTTACTGCCACAGTAGAAGCAACTCCCCTCGGCACGGCGTAAGTCCTGACGGGTTTTGACCATCTTGGTCTGGTCGACCTGCATAGGCTCAGGAGAGTGTATTTGGGGAGAAACGGAGGGAGTGACAGGTTTCTGAAACGTAGGAGCTAGACGTGGAAACCTCCTCTCACGGGTGACCTCTTTGGCCCGCTCCTGGAACCGTAGGTCAATCCGGGTGGCAAGAGTTATTAGGTCATCGAGAGTGGTAGGTATGTCCCGACCGGCGAGTTCATCTTTAATACGACCGGACAGACCCTCCCAGAAAACAGATACCAGGGCGTCGTTATCCCAGGCCAGCTCCGAGGCAAGGGTACGGAACCGTATGGCATATTGGCCCACGGTGAGACCTCCCTTACGGAGGCGTAGCAGAGATGATGCGGATGAGGTCTTCCGTCCGGGTTCGTCGAAGACCTTCCGGAAAGCCGCGAGAAAGGCAGACAGGTCGGACACCAGGAGGTCTCCTCTCTCCCAAAGAGGATTAAGCCAGGCCAGGGCCTCCCCGGTGAGATGGGACATGATGAAGGCAATTTTGGCCCGGTCGGAGTTAAACTGGTGGGACAGGAGTTCAAAGTGCAGGGTGCACTGATTAATGAAGCCCCGAGCCTGAGCGGGGTCGCCTCCGAAGCGAGGAGGTGCAGAAAGCCGGGGTCCGGGACAGGAAACCACGGAATGTGTGGAGAGCGGAGCTGCCGGGTTGCGGGTCATGGCACCAGCGGTGGTTGCTGGTGAAGCAGCCAGAGTGTCCAGGCGAGAATTGACATTCCGCAGGTGCCCCAGGATGGACTCCTGTTGGGACCTCTGACGGGACAGTTCATGACACAGGTCCGAGAGCGAGGGAGCTTGGTTGCCACCGGGTTCCATGGCCCGAGCAAACTGTAACGGGTCCGGGGGGCGGAACCTCTGTGCTACTATACAAGGGGGCGGTCCTTGTAAGGGAGCGGGTGGCGACCAGGGTAGACGGGCAGGCAGTCACAGCAGGTAACCGGGGCAGTCTCTGGGTGAACGGGCAGGAGGTGACGGCAAGTGACCGAGGCAGTCTCTGGAAGAACGGACAGGAGATCACGGCAAGTGACCGGGGCAGTCTTCTGGGTGAACGGGCAGGAGGTCACGGCAAGTGACCGCGGCAGTCTTTGAATGTACGGGCAGGAGGTCATGGCAAGTGACCGGGGCAGTCTCTGGATGAACGGGCAGGAGGTCACGGCAAGTGACCGGGGCAGTCTCTGGATGAACGGGCAGATACGACCTGTGATGGCTGAGCCTCCCGGTAGGCTAGCAGGCAGATAGCAGATGAGCGCTCCCAGGTGAGCGGGCGAGAGTCTCTGGAATAGCAGGTGGTCACCGAACGTGACGGCAGAGCCTCCAGGTAGGCTAGCAGGCAGACAACAGATGAGCGCTCCCAGGTGAGCAGGCGGATAGCAGATGAGCGCTCCCAGGTGAGCGGGCAGGCTGGTCCATAGACAGACTGGCAGGTGATGGTGGGCAGACTGTCGGACGGCGGAGCCTGCAGGTAGGCTAGCAGACTGGTAACAGGTGAAATATCAGGCAGGAACAGACAGCAAACTGGCAGGGATCTGGCAGGTAACTGGCAACGGAACCTGAGGGCTGAAGCAGAGTAGTGAACAGTGCAACAACATTGCTCGGGCACCTCCATTTTGGCCGGGACTCCTTAGCACGGCGCGCGCGGCCCCTTTAAGAGGGAGGGTAGCACGCGCGCGCGCCCCCTAAGCACAGTGGCCGGAAAGGAGCGCGCGCTGCCAGCAGAGCGGGAGGAGGACGCCGGCCTCGGAGCAGAGGTGAGGGGAACAGCGTCCCTGCCTAGCAGAGGGCAGGGACGCCGACGCTACAACATGGTGTAATTATTATTTTTTTTTATTTAATATATACTCTGCATTGCTTTCCTTCCAGAATTCTTTATTGTATATTGTTTAGACCACTTTGTGATGTGTGTTTATCTGTACCCTATTGCTGATTGTGTTATAACCTTAATGTTGTAAACACTTTAAAAAAAAAAATTACAATTTTTGAAACAAAATAAATTTTATTTTTCAAAAACAGTTTTTTATTTTCATAAACATTTTCAAAAAGAATTGGTCAAACAAGTTATATACAGAAATTTACAGCAATATATACATACATTCACAGCACTATATACAATATATACATTCACAGCACTCTATACAATATATACATACATACATACACAGCACTATATACAATATATACATTCACAGCACTCTATACAATATATACATTCACAGCACTCTATACAATATATACATACATTCACAGCACTCTATACAATATATACATACATACACAGCACTATATACAATATATACATTCACAGCACTATATATATTCACAGCACTATAGACATTCACAGCACTATAGACATATTTACAAAGAGGTATACTGTTGGCTGGAGATACTAGCGGAGGGGCTGACAGGATGGACCACGTCTATAGTGGGGGATGGAGCAGCAGGTTGGATAGGATCAGAAGTGGAGGGAAAAACATGAGGTTGGGAAGGGAGTTGAGGAGCAGAAGAGGTTTGTGGGAGGAATGGTGAAGGTGTTGGTGGGATGGGGTACGGTGAACTTAAAGGTGAAAACGGAAAGGGGGAACTAAAATAGTGGGAATATTGAAATGGGGAAGGAGTAGTAGGAGGATTGGCGGCAGCTTGCTGGCTGGCAGCTGAATGTGCTACAGCTGAATGTGCAGCAGGTGGATAGGCTGCAGCTGGATGTGCGCCAGCTGAATGTGTGGCAGGTGGATAGGCTGCAGCTGGATGGGTGGCAGGTTGAAGTTGGGAAGGTGTAGGAATTGGGTGGGTAATTTGATGTGCTCTGGAAATTGCCTGCACTAGAGAAGTATGGCAGCCTTGCATCACATGCATCTGCAGGTCAGGAGTTAGATTTTCCATGTGCTTGAGAACTGACTGAAAAAAACAGTGTCTCGGCGACATGTTTGCATCTGACTGCATCCTATCAATTAACTATGTTTTTGCTTAACAGAGCGAACCCATCAGCAACTTAATCTTTTAAAAGTTTGGTAGTGTTTTGAAAAGATGCATTCAGATGCAAAAAATCGGATGCGTAGCTCCTTTCCTGACCTCGATGACGCTGCCGTCTAGGTGTGGCGGCAGTGTCAGCAGGGTAAGGTAAAGGGAACTCCAACTCATCACCTGCAGCTTCATGTGACGAAGTCTGCCCTGCAACTCTAGTGCTGGTGGATGGGGCGGAGGTACCTGCCAAGAGGGAAGGTGCAGAGGGGTCAGGTCTATCGACGTGGTCCCCGGCGGCGGACTCCTGAGGGATCGCTCCAGAGGGACCAAACTCAGAAACAGGCTCCAGAGTGCTGCAGACAGTGCTGTCAAAGAAAAAAAAACATTTAATATATTTATATTACATTCCCCTTGCTGAAATTATAAAATATGGTTAGACACATTTAACTTTTGACATACATAAATGGTGTGTGAAATATTTACCTTCTGCTGACCATCGTTGATCGCAGGAACGACAGGGCTTGGGCGTATTTGTATCTGCTACTGCGTCCTGATGATCCACTCCTTGCCTGCATCTCCTTGTTAAATTCCCTCTTGAAGCGATCCCTGAGTGACCGCCACCGTGTGATAACCCGGTCACCTGGAAATAAAAAGAAAAAAATTTGTTTTTGTATCCAACACATAACATTCTGCAAACTTCATTACTGAACTGTGAATACTTACGCGCAAGATCCTTGTCTCGATCATCGAGTTCCCCCCAGTTCTCCATCACCAGGCTGCATACTTCCTCCCATAGCCGTCGGTAATAACTTGGTCCGAATGCCTGCGGTCAGCCATATTCCACAGCGCCTCCCGATGTTGGACCTCTTCGATGAGGGTGTCTACGTCGATCCCTCCCCCATCCTCACCATCTGTATCGGGAGCACGCCGTGAAGCCTGTGTATAAAACAAAAAAAAGCTACATCAAGTAAAATAAGGAATATAACGAATAAAGGAGCATCCAGCCAAACTGGTTAATTGTATAAAAAAGACAATTTTATTGATAATATATATGAACACACATGAATAATAAACTTTTTCACAAATATATATAAGCGTGTAAACAGATGAAAGTATGATGGTAATATAGCAACAAAAATACCTGTGGTACACTAATGGGTAAGACCCAAATGCTCAGAAAAATCAGCCACCCTGTCACCACAGAAGGGCACAGTATGTATACAAAACGAGTGTTAAATACAATGTGCTCCCTCCAACAGCAACAGGAGGTCAGAGGTATGTAGAGTGTATTGACGATAGGCTGCAATCATTAGCGTGCAGCAATATACCCCAAGTGGGAATTTGTGCATCGAGAAGGTAAGTACGATGGCAAAGTGGAGATTGCCCTATCTCAATGAACATTGGACTAATTAGAGCATTAGGAAGAGTAATGCTTACCCATGTTGTGTAACAGCAGGAACGTGCCCCGACGCACGTTTCGCATTTAGCTTCCTCGGGGGGCAGTGTGGTATGAAGTGCAGGGTGCTCTTTATATAGGGGAAAGATAAGTAACTCCGGGTGTGTAGTGTTATCCATCAGGCACACGTGCGCATGCGACCGCTGTCGCTGAGTCGACCCATGGAGCGGAAAGTAGAAGTGTGAGAATACTGTTATCGCTGTGTTCTATGTATCATATGTCCCACAGAGAATCTAAGGGGAACGGAACATAGCGGGAATGAGATCAGCAAGTAATAGATAGATGCACATCTATATCTAAATCACTATAGTATTATATGGAAAATGCAACCAGAAAGGATATATAAGTATCAGGGAAAAGGAAGCAAAAAGAAACAAGAGGGGGAGCGGAGAAATAGATAGCACATATATATAGTTGCAAAGTGCAACAAGTCATATGGGTCCCCATAGTACAGAACATTAATGTCAGATGAAATATGTATAGAAAGATGAACAAAACAAGAAAAAATTAGTAAACTGGAAAACAAAAAAGTAAGAAAAACCAAGTAAAACAAAAAAAGAACAAAACCAACTCAAAAATTATTATTATTCTTTTCGTTGGAAAAAGGACGGAGATCGCCATTCATCACACAGTCCCACAGAGTCTCCACAGCTGTCGAAAAACGGATCCCCACATCCGAGTCGAGATCCCGGGTAAGTATTCAGGAAGAGCACCCCAAAGGGATATATATACATTGATGAAAACTGAAAATACAAGGGTATACGTTAAAAATAGCACTAAATTAAAAACTAAGGAAGGTAGGACAACACTAGAGTGTAATGGGAGAGTATTAACCTCATAAGAAGCAAGCAAACGATAATTTCTCGTTAAGTCCCCTAGGTGACATAGTATCCAGTTTACTGATCCATTGGCATTCAAGTTGTGCCAAAATGCGTTTCAAGTCACCCCCCCTGATACCCGTCCGTACTCGGTCAATACCTACGAATTTAAGGCTGGAGGGATCAGATTTATGAAACAATCTAAAATGTCGAGGGATAGTCTTAAGAGTATCTATTTCGGCAGCATCTTTAGACGCCATGATATCTCGGATGTGTTCCCTGACCCTCACGCGAAATTCACGTGAGGTCAATCCAACATACCTAAGGTCACAGGAGCAAGTTGCCAGGTATACAACATGGCAGGTACTGCATGAGATATATTGGCCGATCCGGTGACTCCCACCATCACTTCCACTGAAGTTAGTGGCCCGACATATGTTTTTACAAGCCAGACACGAGCCATATGGAAAACAGCCGTGTCTCTGTACACCAGCATTGAACATGGGGGGCGTATGGCCCACGTAGTGGCTCCTTACCAGGATGTCCTTCAGATTAGGTGATCTTCTGGCCGTGAGTAGTGGCTGATCTGGTAAAAGCTTCCTAAGTACAGGATCTGATCGAAGGACAGGCCAGTGTCTAGTTAAGATCTGCCTGATCTGGGGCCATCTGTTGTTATAGGTGGATATAAATCTGATTGGCGGATTAGGGTCTCTGTTTCTGGTATTGCCACCCAAGAGTTGACTATGCGGTGTTCGTTTTGCCCGTAGATATCCTCTTTTGATCATGCGTCTACTGTAACCCCGATCATGGAACCGCTGAAAAAGATCTCTGGACTGACCCTCAAAGAGCTCATCGGTTGCGCAGATGCGCTTCATCCTTAGGAATTGACCCGTGGGAATGGCACGGATCGTTGCTGAGGTATGTGCTGATGAGGCATGTAGTAGAGAGTTGACAGATGTTTCCTTTCTGAAAACATCCGTCAACACCGTGCCCTCCTCAGAGGCAAAGATCTTAATGTCCAAAAAGTCAATTTGAGTCTGAGAATATTTGTAAGTTAATTTGATATTTAGTTCATTGGTGGTATTGAGCATACCGATGAACTCATGGAGGGCAGCCTCTGGACCATGCCAAATAAATAGAACATCATCAATATATCTGTACCAACCCACGACCTGCGATGAGGGGGCGCGCGCGCCGTCACCAAACAAACCCCTCTCCCAGAGTCCGAGAAAGAGGTTGGCATAGGACGGAGCGCACGCCGCCCCCATCGCAGTGCCGCGCTTCTGTAAATAAAATCTATCCTTAAATGTGATCCACTTTGCCATCGTACTTACCTTCTCGATGCACAAATTCCCACTTGGGGTATATTGCTGCACGCTAATGATTGCAGCCTATCGTCAATACACTCTACATACCTCTGACCTCCTGTTGCTGTTGGAGGGAGCACATTGTATTTAACACTCGTTTTGTATACATACTGTGCCCTTCTATGGTGACAGGGTGGCTGATTTTTCTGAGCATTTGGGTCTTACCCATTAGTGTACCACAGGTATTTTTGTTGCTATATTACCATCATACTTTCATCTGTTTAGACGCTTATAATATTTGTGAAAAAGTTTTTTATTCATGTGTGTTCATATATATTATCAATAAAATTGTCTTTTTTATACAATTAACCAGTTTGGCTGGATGCTCCTTTATTCGTTATATTTCTGTATGCAAGGGAGTTGCCATGTTTCCACTGTGAAATTATGTATAGTTTTGTTACCCATGGTTTTGGTCTAAATATATTATATCTTATCCTGTGTATTTTCACAGTTAATGTACCCGAACAGATGGACCTAAGAGCTCGCGAAAAATCGTGGCTCAACAAACTAGATGAAGTATTTGGTGATGAGCAATTTGTGGTTTTTAATACTAAGGAAACGGATGACCTGGTGTCTCAACTTAAATATCTCTATAACAAAAGAACCCGCCTTTGGTGGAATAAGGCCTTTTTGGAAAGATACCTCACTAAAGGGTTAATCCCAAGAGGTCTCAGAGTGCAGGTCTTTCCTTCGTTTAATACTGAGGATGAAACATTCAGACAAGAATGGGAGTGTATAGCCTCTAAGTGCTCCAATGGTTTTATGGAGCTGCTCATTAAATCTAATGGCTCAACACTTCAAACCATTGAGTCCGAGATTAATTCATTGCAGACTCAAGTTTTTGAGAAAATGTCCAGTGATTCTAAAACCAAATTCAATAAAGATCTGGAAAGTGAATTCATTAAATGGGAAAAAAATATTTTGGCCTCCAAATCCAAAAAATATCAACGTGACGTCTCGGACTTTAAATCTAAACATGTTTATAAATGGAGACGAAAGAAAGGAAGCGGTGGCCCTGTAGTCCAAACGCATAGAAATTCATTTTCTTCATTATCATCAATGGATGAAGAACCAGGACAAAGCGGTCAAGGTGGCATGAGTCATCAGGAACTCACTGGCCCTAATAGATTTGTTACCCAGAGATACAAGTCATACACGAAGCGCAAGACTACCCCTCCCCAATCCAACAAAAAGAAGTCTAAAAACAAATAATCTGGAGGTAATCAATCTGTCTCACCACCAATTAACATACACTCAGTCAGAAGTGCTTAGTTTGGGTTTAACCTTTGTTCCTACTAATAAATTTGAGTTTTTTCCAGCAATGAAGGATCTACAACTCTTTTTAAGAAAGGTGATCCTTTGGAAATTACACTATAAACCTTCAGGAACCGATGACCTTAATAGCACTATGGAACGAGAAGCCTTGGATGCATTGGAAACATTGGAGAGAGAGAGCCTTCCAGGAACTTCAGGTATCTTCCCCACTTCTATTCACCCCAGATCTACCACTTTCCCCTCCTTTTCCCTCTGCCCACAGGTAGAGATATTTAACAGATTAGTTACGGAGGATTTAAAATCCATCCCCAAACAATGGAGGGGAACAATCTCACCTGTGCACAGAGAGAGGCATTAACACATCTGAGATCCCTTCGGGATGTCGTTTTCAAACCAGCGGACAAGGGGGGGAACGTGGTGATCTGGCCGGTGGAGAAGTATGAAAGGGAAGTGTACAGGCAGCTTAGGGATAGGGAGTCTTATACTCTTCTCCCCAAGAATCCCACGGGATCCTTTTCAGTGGCCCTCTATTGTGTTTTGGAGGAGGCACTCACTCTGGGCATCATCCCTAAAAAAGTCTATGATGGGTTGTTGGTGGCATGTCCGGTGATTCCCACCTTCTACTTATTACCAAAGATCCATAAGGATCCACTTGAACCACCTGGGCGTCCTATTGTCTCTGGCATAGGGGGCTTTGTGATCCCATTTGCAAATTCATTGAATATTACTTACATCCTATTGTTGAGACACTGCCCTCCTATGTCAGGGACACTACGGATGTCCTCAAAAAAGTGGACGGTCTCACCCTTGAACCTGGCATGATTATGGTGGCGGCTGATGTGGAGTCTCTGTACACCAGCATTGACCATGTTGATGGCTTACGTGCGGTGGAATTTTTTCTAGACATGGGCGACTTGGACCATCCTCTGCGTGCCCTGATCATGGAGCTGCTGGAATTTATTCTCACTCATAATTATTTCACATTTAAGGATAGATTTTATTTACAGAAGCGCGGCACTGCGATGGGGGCGGCGTGCGCTCCGTCCTATGCCAACCTCTTTCTCGGACTCTGGGAGAGGGGTTTGTTTGGTGACGGCGCGCGCGCCCCCTCATCGCAGGTCGTGGGTTGGTACAGATATATTGATGATGTTCTATTTATTTGGCATGGTCCAGAGGCTGCCCTCCATGAGTTCATCGGTATGCTCAATACCAATGAACTAAATATCAAATTAACTTACAAATATTCTCAGACTCAAATTGACTTTTTGGACATTAAGATCTTTGCCTCTGAGGAGGGCACGGTGTTGACGGATGTTTTCAGAAAGGAAACATCTGTCAACTCTCTACTACATGCCTCATCAGCACATACCTCAGCAACGATCCGTGCCATTTCCCACGGGTCAATTCCCAAGGATGAAGCGCATCTGCGCAACCGATGAGCTCTTTGAGGTCAGTCCAGAGATCTTTTTCAGCGGTTCCAAGATCGGGGTTACAGTAGACGCATGATCAAAAGAAGGATATCTACGGGCAAAACGAACACCGCGTAGTCAAACTCTTGGGTGGCAATACCAGAAACAGAGACCCAAATCCGCCAATCAGATTTATATCCACCTATAACATCAGATGGCCCCCAAACAGGCAGATCTTAACTAGACACTGGCCTGTCCTTCGATCAGATCCCGTACTTAGAAGCTTTTACCAGATCAGCCCTACTCACGGCCAAAGATCACCTAATCTGAAGGACATCCTGGTAAGGAGCCACTACGTGGGCCATAGCCCCCCCTGTTCAATGCTGGTGTACAGAGACACGGCTGTTTTCCATGTGGCTCGTGTCTGGCTTGTAAAAACATATGTCGGGCCACTAACTTCAGAAGTGATGGTGGGAGTCACCGGATCGGCCAATATATCTCATGCAGTACCTGCCATGTTGTATACCTGGCAACTTGCTCCTGTGACCTTAGGTATGTTGGATTGACCTCCGTGAATTTCGCGTGAGGGTCAGGGAACACATCCGAGATATCATGGCGTCTAAAAAATGCTGCCGAAATAGATACTCTTTTAAAACTATCCCTCGACATTTTAGATTGTTCCATAAATCTGATCCCTCCAGCCTTAAATTCGTAGGTATTGACCGAGTACGACGGGTATCAGGGGGGGTGACTTGAAACGCATTTTGGCACAATTGAATCAATGGTCAGTAAATGGATAAAACCCCCA
>JARQOD010008698.1:0-34574 GCA_033576555.1 Oophaga sylvatica
TTAGGCTTTAACAATTGAAAAATTTCACTCTTGTAGTCTTTGAAGCGAAACCACAGAATTAGTTAAAAAATTTTTTATCCAGTCTAATAGTCCTTTGAGATGGTCTTGGGGATGTGCCATATAAATGAGTATATCGTCTGCAAACAATGTGAGTTTGATCTGCCGACCCCCTACCTTTATACCGTCATATACTGTGTTATCCTCCACGTGTGTAACTAATGGCTCAAGGGCTATATCAAAGAGCAAAGGTGATAATGGACATCCCTGAGGAGTTCCCCTCTGTATTGTGAAAGTAGCCGAAAGGTGACCTGTGTTGTGTATTTGTGCCTGTGGGTTGGCGTAGACACCTGATAGGAAAGTCATAAACGTGCCTCTCATGGCAATTTTGTCCAGGACCATTGGCAACCAACTTCAGCTCACCCTATCAAATGCCTTATCGCCATCTAAGGATAGCATGACAGGACTCGATGTTGTCAGACAACGATATTTATCTACAACTGCTATTACTTTCCTAATGTTATTCATGGGCGATCTTGGTCTAACAAAGGCCACTTGTGATGGCCCTATCAGGGTAGGAAGAATGCTACTCAAACGATCTGCCATGATCCTGGACAAAAGCTTGATATCCTGGTCAATGAGTGAGAATGGACGATAGATCCAGCCAGATGTGAAGGTTTGTTGGGTTTTAGTAGCACCTTCATGTGTGCCATCTTTGAATGGATGGGCAACCCTCCTGTCTCCAATATATGATTGAAGGTGCCTACCAATGTGGACGGGATATCCTCACTCAATAATTTTAATAATTTGGCTGTAAACCCGTCAGGTCCTGGAGCTTTCCCGGATTTAAAGTCATTTATCGCCGCTGTCACTTCCGTCACCTCAATTGGTTTTTTTAAAAGGAGAAGCTGATAGTTTGTGAAGGATGGTAACCGTATTCCATCTAGAAAGGTCTGACCCTCCGCACTATCCGTATGTTCCACCTTATATAAGTCTGAGTAGTATTCTTGTAGAATCGTGATTATGCTTCGAGGGTCTGTGTTCATGATCCCATGTTTATTCGTTAACGCAGTAATATGTTGATGACGAATGTGATTTCCTTTCGCTAGTCGTGCTAATAGTCTCCCTGATTTGCTACCATAACGATATACATCGGCTCTATAATTCATATTACTGCTTCTCTCGCGTCGATATACCCATACGTGTAAGTCAGCCTTAGCCTGCTTACATCTATTTTTATCCTGTGTTGATGAAGTTGTCTTGTTTGCCTTGTAGCTATCGCGTAATATCCTGCTAGCCTGCGAGTAGTTTGTCGCTATCTTCTTTTTTAGCGTTGTCTGATAACCTATTAGTTTCACGCGCATTAATGCCTTCCCTGCTGCCCATAAAAGTTCCGGCCTATCCCTACTATCTCCATTATCACTTACATATTCCAAACACCATTGCTTCACCTGATGTCGAAACTTCTCATCCATTAACAAATAGGTAGGGAAGCGCCAAGTTTGGTCTAGCCCCATCTGAACCATATCTGGCAGGGTCACTGATACGGGCGCGTGGTCAGATATAGCTACGTTGTGCACATCTGCCTCTTCCACTCCCTTACTAGCTCCTGTGATAGCAATATATTATCTCTTCTGGACCAAGAGTCATGTGGCGCCGAATAGAAGGAATATTCACTGCCATCTGGGTTCAGGTGTCTCCAAAATTCTACAAAGTTATTCGTGTCTAGCAAGGGTTATAAACGTGTGTCATGTGATCGCACATTGGTTCGCATCGACCTACAGTTCTTCACTGGTTCGATTCACCGTATTTAAGTCACGACCGGGGGTGGTTTTAATGCTCTCCTATCGGCCCGATATGCTTGGACACCTGGGAGAAATTCAGGAGCGTCTCCAAACTCCCTCCTCACATGTCAGCGCAGGAACCGGAAGAGGGAACGTGCTTGTTTTGTTGCTCATAGGTGGAGTTTTATACAGTAAATGATTACTGCTGTCTTATTTTTTGCGTCCCTAGGGCAGAATAAGGCTGCGTAAAGTCACATTTTAGAGACACTCATATAATAGACACACGCTACCCTACCCGTCACACAAGGAAGGTATTGTTACAGGATAAAGCCTTGCGCAACCAGACATGCTTTTACCCTCTTCAACATTCTACAAGCCAAAAATGCATGATTGCAGCCGCAGACTTTATTGACGTACAGTATAACATCGACATTACCCATCAGAGGCTGCCCACTGTCTACAACAGACATAGTATATACCTTTGCTATCCGTAGCCTTTGTTTCACCTCCACTTGCAGGCACCCACTTAAATTGTGACAATGTTTTTTTTTTATCATACATTATTGCGTCATCTCATCACTTTGATGAGTCCATGCTGGACATGTAATAAATGCTGTCCGAAATAACAATTTTCGTGAGTGAAATAATTGAAATCTGTGTGACTGTCACATATAAATTGCAATGATGATGATGAGTGACTATTACAAAATCCATTGTCTTCACTATGTTATGGTTTAACATAGCGTTCCTTACGCATCATTCCTAAATACAAAAATGGACTTTTATTCATAAATTTACATCACTATATTTTGTAAAAATAATTTTGGGTGGTGTGTTGTTCCATTTCTTGTTGCCATGTGCTTATATGCGTTTATATTTTAAGGGTGTTTATTTTTATTCTTGGAATTGAAATTTATCATTTTATTGTCCTAGTAAAACTTCATTTTTTATAGTTTGAAGTACATACATTTGCAATGGCCACGTAACAAGGCAATAACTCAATATTTAAATTTAACCCCTTCAAGACCCAGCCTATTTTGACCTTAAAGACCTTGCCATTTTTTGCAATTCTGACCAGTGTCCCTTTATGAGGTAATAACTCAGGAACGCTTCAACGGATCCTAGCGATTCTGAGATTGTTTTTTCGTGACATATTGGGCTTCATGTTAGTGGTAAATTTAGGTCGATAATTTTTGCGTTTATTTGTGAAAATAATGGAAATTTGCCGAAAATTCAGAAAATTTTGTAATTTTCAAATTTTTAATTTTTATTCTGTTAAACCAGAGAGTTATGTGGCACAAAATAGTTAATAAATAACATTTCCCACATGTCTACTTTACATCAGCACAATTTTGGGAACAACATTTTTTTTTGTTAGGAAGTTATAAGGGTTAAAAGTTGACCAACGATTTCTCATTTTTACAGCAAAATTTACAAAACCATTTTTTTAGGGACCACCTCACATTTGAAGTCACTTTGAGGGGTCTATATGGCAGAAAATACCCAAAAGTGACACCTTTATAAAAACTGCACCCCTCAAGCTACTCAAAACTACATTCAAGAAGATTATTAACCCCAGCAGCGAAATCAGCCGCGGATCAGCAGCGAATCAGCAGCGAAATCCGCCGCGGATCAGCAGCGAAATCCGCCGCGGATCAGCAGCGAAATCCGCTGCGGATCCGCAGCGAATCAGCAGCAAAATCAGTCGTGGATCAGCAGCGAAATCCGCCGCGAATCAGCAGCGAAATCCGCCGCGAATCAGCAGCGAAATCCGCCGAGGATCAGCAGCAAAATCAGCCACGGATCCGCAGCGAATCAGCAGCGAAATCCGCCGCGGATCAGCAGCGAAATCCGCCGCGGATCAGCAGCGAAATCAGCACGATCAGCAGCGAAATCAGCCGCGGATCAGCAGCGAATCACCCGATCAGCAGCGAACCCGTGGGATCGCAGGGATCAGCAGCGAAATCAGCCGCGGATCAGCAGCGAAATCCGCTGCGGATCAGCAGCGAAATCAGCAGCGAATCAGCAGCAAAATTAGTCGTGGATCAGCAGCAAAATCCGCCGCGAATCAGCAGCGAAATCCGCCGCGAATCAGCAGCGAAATCAGCCGCGGATCTGCCGCGGATCAGCAGCGAAATCCGCTGCGGATCCGCAGCGATCAGCAGTGAACAGCCGGATCAGCGCAAATCCTGCGGATCCGCAGCGAATCAGCAGCAAAATCAGTCGTGGATCAGCAGCGAAATCCGCCGCGAATCAGCAGCGAAATCCGCCGCGAATCAGAGCGAAATCAGCCGCGGATCAGCGCGGACAGCAGCGAATCCGCGCGGATCAGCAGCGAAACCCGCCGCGGATCAGCAGCGAAATCCGCCGTGAATCCGCAGCGAAATCCGCCGCGAACGTCAGCGAATCCGCCGCGGATCAGCAGCGAAATCAGCCGCGGATCAGCAGCGAAATCAGCCGCGGATCAGCAGCGAATCGCGCGGATCAGTAGCGAAATCAGCCGCGGATCAGCAGCGAAATCAGCAGCGAATCAGCAGCAAATCAGTGCTCACGCAAATCCGCCGCGGATCACGCAAATCAGCGCGATCCGCCGCGGATCAGCAGCAAATCCGCCGCGAATCAGCAGCGAAATCAGCCGCGGATCCGCCGCGGATCAGCAGCGAAATCAGCCGCGGATCAGCAGCGAAATCCTGCGGACCGACGAATCAGCACAAAACAGTCGATCAGCAGCGAAATCCGCCGCGAATCAGCAGCGAAATCACGCGGATCCGCCGCGGATCAGCAGCGAAATCCGCCGCGGATCAGCAGCGAAATCCGCCGCGAATCCGCAGCGAATCGCCGCAGATCGCAGCGAATCTGCCGCGGATCAGCAGCGAAATCAGCGCGGATCAGCAGCGAAATCAGTCCGCGGATCAGCAGCGAAATCCGCCGCGGATCAGCAGCGAAATCATGCGATCACGCGAAATCAGCGGGATCACAGCGAAATCAGCCGCAGATCAGCAGCGAAATCCGCTGCGGATTCGCAGCGGATCAGCAGCGAAATCAGCCGCGGATCAGCAGCGAAATCCGCTGCGGATCCGCAGCGAATCAGCAGCAAAATCAGTCGTGGATCAGCAGCGAAATCCGCCGCGGATCCGCAGCGAAATCCGCAGCGGATCAGCAGCGAAATCCGCCGCGAATCAGCAGCGAAATCCGCCGCGAATCAGCAGCGAAATCAGCCGCGGATCCGCCGCGGATCAGCAGCGAAATCCGCCGCGGATCAGCAGCGAAATCCGCTGCGGATTCGCAGCGAAATCAGTTGCGGATCGCAGCGAAATCAGTCGCGGATCAGCAGCGAAATCAGTCGCGGATCCGCAGCGAAATCAGTCGCGGATCCGCAGCGAAATCCGCGCGAATCAGCAGCGAAATCAGCCGCGGATCCGCCGCGGATCAGTCAGCGGAATCCGCGCGAATCAAGCAGCGAAATCCGCGCGGAATCGCAGCGAAATCCGCCGCGATCAGCAGCGAAATCTGCGCGGATCAGCAGCGAAATCAGCCGCGGATCAGCAGCGAAATCAGCCGCGAGATCCAGCAGCGAAATCCCCCCGGATACAGTGCGATTTCAGCTGCGGATCACAGCGCGAATCAGCGCGGATTCAGCAGCGAATCAGCGCGAATCTGCAGCGAAATCGCTGCGGATTCGCAGCGGATCAGCAGCGAAATCAGCCGCGGATCAGCAGCGAAATCCGCTGCGGATCCGAGCGAATCAGCAGAAAAAAAAAATCTATCGTGGTCAGCAGCGAAACGCCGCGGACGCAAGCGAATTCGCACGGATCATACAGCGAACCGCCGCGAATCAGCAGCGAAATCCGCCGCGAATCAGCAGCGAAATCAGCCGCGGATCCGCCGCGGATCAGCAGCAAAATCCGCCGCGGATCAGCAGCGAAATCCGCTGCGGATTCGCAGCGAAATCAGTTGCGGATCCGCAGCGAAATCAGTCGCGGATCAGCAGCGAAATCAGTCGCGGATCCGCAGCGAAATCAGTCGCGGATCAGCAGCGAAATCAGTCGCGGATCAGCAGCGAAATCCGCTGCGGATTCGCAGCGAAATCAGTTGCGGATCCGCAGCGAAATCAGTCGCGGATCAGCAGCGAAATCAGTCGCGGATCAGCAGCGAAATCCGCCGCGGATCCGCAGCGAAATCCGCGGCGGATCAGCAGCGAAATCAGCCGCGGATCAGCAGCGAAATCAGCCGCAGATCCGCAGCGAAATCCGCCACACGTTGCGGATTTTGCTGCGGATCTGCAGCGTATTTTGCTGCGGATCCGCGGCGGATTTCGCTGCTGATCTGCGGCGGATATCGCTGCGCATCCGCGGCTGATTTCGCTGCTGATCCGCCGCGGATCAGCAGCGAAATCCGCCGCGGATCCGCAGCAAAATCCGCAACGTGTGCACAGGGCCTAATAGGAAAAAAAAAAAAAAATCTTTATTTTTTTTATTTGTCCCTACCTATGATAAAGGGGGGGTTCATTTACTTTTTTTATTTTGATCACTGTGACAGTTTATCACAGTGATCAAAATACATTTTTGGACACTGGGGGGCGCACTGCGCATGCGCCGGCCGGCGGGCGCACTGCGCATGCGCCCGCCATTTTCCAAGATGGCGGCGCCCATGAAGAGGCCCGGGCGGACGCCGGGACCGATCCAGGGACATCGGTGGATCGGGAGAGGTGAGTAGGGTGGTCGGAAGGTTAGGGGGGGGGATCGGAAGGTGGGGGCACCGGAGCAAAGGAGGAGGGGAGCTGTTAGTGACGGCGGTGACCGATCGCTGCCATCTTTCGGTGGCGGCGGCCGACCGCCGCCGTGACTACGTGTGGGGGGGTCAGGTCTCGGTGTCCAGCCATGGCAGATGCTATTGCAGCATCGGCCATGGCTGGATTGTAATATTTCACCAATTAAATTGGTGAAATATTACAGATTGCTCTGATTGGCTGTTTCACTTTTAACAGCCAATCAGAGCGATCGTGGCCACGGGGGGGTTAAGCCAACCCCCCTGTGGTGAAGCACAAAGGGTCCTGTAACTGCGGGTCGGGTGACCTTTGAGTGACCCCGGTCTCCCGGCCCGCAGGAACGCGATCCTTTCATGACGCAGGGTATGCGTCATAGGTCGGATTGGCACTGACTTTCATGACGCATACGCTGTGTCAAAGGTCGGGAAGGGGTTAAAACCCTTCTTGACCCTGGGCTTCAACAACGCCAGTTGCTGATCAGAAGTGTTGGATGCACAGATCAAAACAATCGCTGATGTGTTTGTGGGGTTCAGTAACGCCTGCTGTTCCCCTGCTGGGTGTCTGGCAAAAATTTTTGCTGCTAACTCCAAATTTAACTTCAAACATCTCATATTAGGCCTCTGCCTACACCCTCCTTGACCCTGGGCTCCAACACCGCCAGTTGTTGCTCGGAAGTTCTGTTAGCACAGTCAACACTTGCTCCTGTGTTACTGGGGTTCACTAATGTCAGCTGTTCCCTTGCTGTGTGTACGGCAAAAAGTCCTGCTGCCTCCACCCTGTTCTCTTCTCATCCCTGAATTATTTAAGAAATTAAATGAAATTAAATGGAAATTAAATTCAGGGAAATTAAATTCATAGAAAGAGGTTATACTTTACACTTTATGGGTTAATATGAAGAAGAATAATAGTTTAATAAGAACAATCTGAGTAATGTTAACAAAAAGATGAATAGCAAGAAGTTTAAGAAGAAGATAAAGAAGGTGAAGATGAAGAATAATTTGATGACAAAGATGATGCTGCTGTAGACTATGAAGGAGAAATTGTGGCAAAAGTTAAAAAGGTGAAGAGCATGGAAGTTTTGAAACATACATATTTGCCAAAATAGAAAAAAGGTTAACAACATTGTCAATTTCTTCGTCAATCCGAACGTATTTAAAAAAATATATATTAATGCTATTCCATTGGATTGGGTTAAACATATATGCCTTTAATGTCTCCTCAACCTCCCCAATACATTCTACATTACTCTTTGTTGTTTTCCTTCATGTACAATTATCCAACAAGGCAAGAATGGGGGTTTTTTAATTCCGATATTTTGTTCCCATAGACTTACATTGGATTTCCGGTATCGGTATCAGGTATCGCCGATATTTTGTGTGTATCGGCGATACCATTCCGATCCGATACTTTTGGATATCGGAAAGTATCGCTCAACTCTATGATCCTGCTGTTATTTTGAAAGAGGGTGTAGTTCTTTCCGCCATCTCGCCCAATTTGAGACTGGCTCTGGAAGGGTGTCAGGAGGATAAACCCGAGCGCTGCCCTATTGGGAAATTGTTTGTCCCAGACCGGTGGAAAAAGAGTGCGATGTCTGAGATTCATTGTTCCGCGTTGGCCGGTCATCCCGGAATTTTTGGTACCAGAGACTTGGTTAGTCGGTCCTTTTCGGTGGCCTACTTTGTCTCGTGACGTCAGGAAATTTGTGCAGTCCTGCGGGACTTGCTCTCGCTCCAAGCCTTGCTCTCGCTCTAGTGGTTTGTTGATGCCATTGCCTGTGCCCAAGAGACCATGGACCCATATCTCTATGGATTTCATTTCCGACCTCCCTGTTTCTCAGAGAATGACCGTTATCTGGGTGATTTGTGATAGGTTTTCCAAGATGATACATCTTGTGCCATTACCTAAGTTGCCTTCCTCCTCCGAACTGGTGCCTTTGTTCCTTCAGCACGTGGTTCGGTTACACGGCATTCCTGAGAACATTGTGTCTGTCAGAGGAGTCCAGTTTGTTTCCAGATTTTGGAGGACTTTTTGTTCTAAACTGGGTGTTCAATTGTCTTTCTCCTCGGCTTTTCATCCTCAGACCAATGGACAAACTGAGAGAACAAACCAGACATTGGAGACTTATCTGAGATGCTTTGTGTCTGATGATCAAGATGACTGGGTCTCTTTTTTGCCTTTGGCTTAGTTTGCTCTTAATAATAGGGCTAGCTCTGCCACTTTGATGTCTCCATTTTTCTGCAATTTTGGGTTTCACCCTCGATTTTCTTCGGGACAGACGGAGGCTTCTGTCTGTCCAGGTGTTGACTCTGTTGTGGAGCGTATGCAGCAGATTTGGGACCAGGTAGTGGAGAGGTTGTCCCTCTCTCAGGAGAGGGCCCAGCGGTTTGCCAACCGGCATAGGACTGATGGTCCTCGGTTTGAAGTGGGGGACTTGGTCTGGTTGTCCTCAAGAAATATCCCTATGAGAGTTGCATCTCCTAAGTTTAAGCCTAGGTTCATTGGACCTTATAAGATCTTGGAGATTCTTAATCCTGTTTCCTTTCGTTTACTTCTTCCAGGGACATTTAAGATCCATAACGTGTTCCACAAGTCCTTATTGAAGAGGTTTGTCGAGCCAGTGGTTCCTATGGCTGCGCCTCCTGACCCTGTTTTGGTTGAGGGCAATCTGGACTATGTGGTTGAGAAAATATTGGATTCTCGTTTTTCTAGACGGAAACTCCAGTATTTGGTTAAGTGGAGAGGTTATGGTCAGGAGGACAATTCTTGGGTGTTTGCTTCGGACATCCATGCTAGGAGACTGATCCGTGCGTATCACAGAGCTCATCCTGACCGACCTGGTTGCCCAAATGAGGTTCAGTGACCCCTCCTCAAGGGGGGGTACTGTTGTGAATGTGTTAGAAATGAATTCTGAGCAGAAGCTCCCTCTGGTGGTTACAAACAGTACTGAACCATTCAATGAGGATTGGCAATCAGGAGTTACAGACTGGTCTTATATAAGGGAGTTTCCCTCCCATCATGGTTGCCGGTGATCAATTGTTCTTGTCTCAACTGTGGTTCCTGGTTCACTTGGAAGCTTGCTGAGTCTTTCCTGCATCTTCTGCTATCAGATAAGATATTTTCTGCTTTTATTTTTGTGCTTGCTTTTTGCATTGTTCCCTGCACTTCTGTGGAGGTCAGCCAGGTCCCCTCCAGGGGCTTGTGCTCCTCTCAGTTCATCTGAGCCACTGTTATTTGTTCATTTGCCTTTTCCAGTTTTTTCAGTGGCTGCGGCTTAGTTTTAGTTCAGGTGTTTTTGCAATTAGTAGAGTTGGTATTTTTTAGGGTTTTTTGGATTGCAGTAAGTGTCCTTCCTATCCTTTTCTGTCCAGGTAGATTGGGCCCCAACGTTTGCTCATACTATTTTCTGTCTGTGTCTGTATTTCCTCTTGTCTAACCGCCATTACATGTTTGGGGGCTTCCTATGTTCTTTGGGGATCTGCTCCGGGGCAGATAGCTTTCCTCTTTCTATCTTTAGGTGTAGTTAACCTCTCAGGCTGTGACGAGGCGTCTAAGACCAACGTAGGAACGCTCCACGGCTGCCTTTAGTTGTGGTGATTAGTCAGGGTACTGCAATCCAGTAGATTCCAACCTCTCTGGTGTATTGCCGTTTTTGCCTGCTCTCCTCAGCTACCAAATCATAACAGAGTACCACAGACTGTTACTATGCCCACAATTATATTACAGGCAAGATGCAGCCAAAAATTATGAGTATTTCAATGCTGGTGGAGCTTTGTATAGATGGCCTAATACAATGAGTACCACAGACGGCTACTATGCCCACAATTATTCTACAGGCAAGATGCAGCATAAAATTATAAGTATTTCAACGCTGGTGGAGCTTTGTATAGATGGCCTAATACAATGAGTACCACAGACTGCTACTATGCCCACAATTATATTACAGGCAAGATGCAGCAAAAAATTATGAGTATTTCAACTCTGGTGGAGCTTTGTATAGATGGCCTAATAGAATGAGTACCACAGACTGCTACTATGCCCACAATTATATTACAGGCAAGATGCAGCAAAAAATTATGAGTATTTCAACGCTGGTGGAGCTTTGTATAGATGGCCCAATACAATGAGTACCACAGACTGCTAATATGCCCACAATTATTCTACAGGCAAGATGCTTCAAAAAATTATGAGTATTTCAATGCTGCTGGACCTTTGTATAGATGGCCTAATAGAATGAGTACCACAGACTGCTACTATGCCCAAAATTATGGTCCAGGCAAGATGCAGATAGAATTTTTCTTTTTTTTTTTAGGCTGGTGGAGCTTTGTATAGATGGCCTAATAGAATGAGTACCACACACTGCTACTATGCCCAAAATTATTGTCCAGGCTAGATGCAGATAAAAATTCTTTTTTTTAAACTCTGGTGGAGCTTTGTATAGATGGCCTAATAGAATGAGTACCACACAATGCTACTATGCCCAAAATTATTGTCCAGGCAAGATGCAGATAAAAATTCTTTTTTTTTTAAACTTTGGTGTAGCTTAGTTTAGATGGCCTAATAGAATGAGTAGCACACACTGCTACTATGCACACAATTATTGAACAGGCTAGATGCAGCGAATAATTAGGAGTGATTTGAACGCTGGTGTAACTTAGTATAGATGGCCTAATAGAATGAGTAGCACACACTGCTACTATGCACACAATTATTGAACAGGATAGATGCAGAGAATAATTAGGAGTGATTTGAATGCTGGTGTAGCTGACAAAAAGTGATAGCAACTGCTGTAACCTAGCCCTGAAAAGGGCTGCAATTACAAATAGTCACTGTCCCAAGTTGACTTATCTGTCTATTTAAGACTGAGCACAGACCTGCCTGCTAAAACTGCTAGGAACTGATGTAACGTAGCCCTCAAAAGGGCTGCAATTACGAACTAGTCCCTACTCCCTAAACCTTCCTCTCTATTTCTCAGCTATTTCGCTTGCAAGTCGCAGTTGCACAATGCACACACAATATAGCGCTAACAGCAGCAGTGCCGTCTAACACTGAGCTGCAGCAATGAGAAAATGGTGGCGAGGGGGGAAATGACTGGGTCTTATAGGGCAAGGACATGTGACATACACAGCCAATGACACATGCCCTTGCTTGTGTGAAAAAAAAGCACCTCAATCCGTGTGTGCGCTGCTGATAGGCTGACAGACTGCACAGCCCACTGGAAATGCGAGAAAGAGAAAAAAAAATGGAGATCTTCATTATCTCTGCAGAGATCCATGCCATGCCCTCCCTCCGCCACGCTGGACACTCAAAATGTGCATTAACAGTGATTCTCAGCATAACTGTGAAAAATCCAGTGACGATTTAGGTGCACGAACAGTTATCGAACATAACCTCGAACAGCCAAATTTTTTCAAAATCGTTCGGGTTCGTCGAACGACTCAAACACCGCCCAAAACAGCTCGAATTTGAGATTGGCGAACAGTTTGCTTCGAACACCGCTCATCTCTAATAGTAAACTATGTCATATCAAAACGATTTATATATGTCAGTGTTTAATCAATTTAGTAATCGCGGAAAAAAATTGCGTGGGCTCCCGCGCAATTTTCTCTGCCAGAGAGGGAAAGCCAGTGAGTGAGGGCAGATATTAATAGCCTAGAGAGGGACCATTATTTTTGGGCCCCCTGGCTACAAACATCTGGCCCCAGCCACTCCAGAAAAGGCACATCTATAAGATGCGCCTTTTCTGGCACTTAGCCTCTCTATTCCCATTGCCTTTAGTGGTTAATAAGGGGCTCATGGGTTAATAAGGGGTTAATGTCACATTGCTATTGAAAGGTGACATTAATCTGGGTTAATAATGGAGAGGTGTCAATAAGACAACTATCCATTATTAATCCTATAGTAGTAAAGGGTTAAAAAAGACACACATTAATTAAAAATTCTTTTAATGAAATAATTACACAAAGTGGTTTACAGCAGGCCGGTAGCATTAGCATCAGTCCCGGTTGTAAACTAGTTAACCCCTTATGATGGATTGCCGCGGGGGGACCTGACTGAACTGCGGAGAGGTATGGATATTGTTGGTTTTTTATTTTATTATTTTTCACAGGAGAACAAGGGATTCAGTTGGATTAGTAGAATAATAAATTTGGTCAAAAATAATATCTGCCCTCACTCAATGGCTTTCCCTCTCTGGCGGAGAAAAATTGCGCGGGAGCACACACAATTTTTTCCATGATTATAGCCTTAAATTTAACCCCAAGAGTTCCAAATTTTTCCTAACAAAAACTACTAAATTAATTAAACACTGACATATATAAATCGTTTTGATATGACATGGTTTACTATATGTAAACCATGTGTCATATCATGTCGGGTTCGGTAATGATTTTACTGAAGCCGGCAATTGATTTAGCGGCTATTATGCTATGTAGAACTCTATGAACTATAAAATATATATATACACTGTGTGCAGAATTATTAGGCAAGTTGTATTTGAGAGGATTCTTTTTTATTATTGAACAACAACTATGTTTTCAATCAACCCAAAAGATTTAATATTTTTGGAAGTTGGAGTGGTTTTTTTTTAGATTTGGCTATCTTAGGAGGATATCTGTTTGTGCAGGTAACTATTACTGTGCAGAATTATTAGGCAACTTAATAAAAACCAAATATATACCCATTTCACTTGTTTATTTTCACCAGGTAAACCAATATAACAACACAAAATTTAGAAATAAACATTTCTGAAATTCAAAAACAAAAACAAAAAAATCAGTGACCAATATAGCCACCTTTCTTTACGATGACACTCAAAAGCCTTCCATCCATAGATTCTGTCAGTTGCTTGATCTGTTTACGATCAACATTGCATGCAGCAGCCACCACAGCCTCCCAGACACTGTTCCGAGAGGTGTACTGTTTTCCCTCCCTGTAGATCTCACATTTTATGAGGGACCACAGATTCTCTATGGGGTTCAGATCAGGTGAACAAGGGGGCCATGTCATTATTTTTCCTTCTTTTAGACTTTTACTGGGCAGCCACGCTGTTGAGTATTTGGATGCATGTGATGGAGTATTGTCCTGCATGAAAATCATGTTTTTTTTGAACGATATCGACTTCTTCCTGTACCACTGCTTGAAAAAGGTGTCTTCCAGAAACTGGCAGTAGGTCTGGGAGTTGAGCTTCACTCCATCCTCAACCCGAAAAGGTCCCACAAGTTCATCTTTGATGATACCAGCCCATACCAGTACCCCACCTCCACCTTGCTGGTGTCTGAGTCGGAGTGGAGCTCTCTGCCCTTTACTGATCCAGCCTCGGGCCCATCAAGAGTCACTCTCATTTCATCAGTCCATAAAACCTTAGAAAAATCAGTCTTAACATATTTTTTGGCCCAGTCTTGACGTTTTATCTTATGTTTCTTGTTCAAAGGTGGTCGATTTTCAGCCTTCCTTACCTTGGCCATGTCCCTGAGTATGGCACACCTTGTGATTTTTGATACTCCAGTAACGTTGCAGCTCTGAAATATGGCAAAACTGGTGACAAATGGCATCTTGGCAGCTTCAAGCTTGATTTTCCTCAATTCATGGGCAGTTATTTTGCGCCTTTTTTTATCAACACGTTTCTTGCGACACTGTTGGCTATTTGCCATGAAACGCTTGATTGTTCAGTGATCACGCTTCAAAAGTTTGACAATTTCAAGACTGCTGCATCCCTCTGCAAGACATCTCACAATTTTTGACTTTTCAGAGTCCATCAAATCTCTCTTCTGACCCATTTTGCCAAAGGAAAGGAAGTTGCTTAATAATTAAGAACACCTTATATAGGGTGTTGATGTCATTAGACCACACCCCTCCTCATTACAGAGATGCAAATCACCTGATTTACATAATTGGCAGTTGGCTTTCAAGCCTATACAGCTTGGAGTACGACAACATGTATAAAAAGGATGATGTGATCAAAATACTCATTTGCCTAATAATTCTGCACACAGTGTATATGTGTCTCAATGACATGTATATATATACAGTTAGGTCCATAAATATTTGGACAGAGACAACATTTATCTAATTTTGGTTCTAGACATTACCAAAATGAATTTGAAACAAAACAAATCAGATGCAGTTGAAGTTCAGACTTTCAGCTTTCATTTGAGGGTATCCACATTAAAATTGGATGAAGGGTTTAGGAGTTTCAGCTCCTTAACATGTGCCACCCTGTTTTTAAAGGGACCAAAAGTAATTGGACAAATGACTCCAAGGCTATTTCATGGACAGGTGTGGGCAATCCCTTTGTTATGTCATTCTCAATTAAGCAGATGAAAGGGCCGGAGTTGATTTGAGGTGTGGTGTTTGCATTTGGAAGGTTTTGCTGTGAAGGAAACATGTGGTCACAGGAGCTCTCCATGCAGGTGAAACAAGCCATCCTTAAGCTGCAAGAACAGAAAAAAACCCATCCAAGAAATTGCTACAACATTAGAAGTGGCAAAATCTACAATTTGGTACATCCTGAGAAAGAAAGAAAGCACTGGTGAACTCATCAATCCAAAAAGACCTGGGAGCCCACGGAAGACAACAGTGGTGGATGATCGCCGCATACTTTCTTTGGTGAAGAAGAACCCGTTCACAACATCAACTGAAGTCCAGAACACTCTCAGTGAAGTAGGTGTATCTGTCTCTAAGTCAACAGTAAAGAGAAGACTCCATGAAAGTAAATACAAAGGGTTCACATCTAGATGCAAACCATTCATCAATTCCAAAAATAGACAGGCCAGAGTTAAATTTGCTGAAAAACACCTCCAGAAGACAGCTCAGTTCTGGAAAATTATTCTATGGACAGATGAGACAAAGATCAACCTGTACCAGAATGATGGGAAGCCAAAAGTTTGGAGAAGAAAGGGAACGGCACATAATCCAAGGCACACCACATCCTCTGTAAAACATGGTGGAGGCAACGTGATGGCATGGCCATGCATGGCTTTCAATGGCACTGGGTCACTTGTGTTTATTGATGACATAACAGCAGACAAGAGTAGCCGGATGAATTCTGAAGTGTACCGGGATATACTTTCAGCCCAGATTCAGCCAAATGCTGCAAACTTGATTGGACGGCGCTTCATAGTACAGATGGATAATGACCCCAAGCATACAGCCAAAGCTACACAGGAGTTCATGAGTGCAAAAAAGTGGAACATTCTTCAATGGCCAAGTCAATCACCAGATCTTAACCCAATTGAGCATGCATTTCACTTGCTCAAATCCAGACTTAAGAGGGAAAGACCCACAAACAAGCAAGACCTGAAGGCTGCGGCTGTAAAGGCCTGGCAAAGCATTAAGAAGGAGGAAACCCAGCGTTTGGTGATGTCATGGGTTCCAGACTTAAGGCAGTGATTGCCTCCAAAGGATTCGCCACAAAATTTTGAAAATAAAAATATTTTGTTTGGGTTATGTTTATTTGTCCAATTACTTTTGACCTCCTAAAATGTGGAGTGTTTGTAAAGAAATGTGTACAATTCCTACATTTTCTAACACATATTTTTGTTCAACCCTTCAAATTAAACGTTACAATCTGCTCTTGAATTATGTTGTAGAGGTTTCATTTCAAATCCAATGTGGTGGCATGCAGAGCCCAACTCGCAAAAATTGTGTCACTGTCCAAATATTTCTGGCCCTGACTGTATATATATGTATTCTATGTGTATATATCTATTCTTTTGATGCTCTATTAAACATGTCAGTGCAATTTTACTGTACAGCACACTGAATTGCCGCCTTTTAAAAAACGGATCCGTCGAAAAACAGACGAAACGGATGAAAAAAATGATGCTGCGGATTCGTTTTTTCGCCGGATCCGTTAGCCCAGGGGTCCCCAACCGCCGGTCCGCGGCCCAGAACCTGGCCATAGCAGTTCTATTGCCGGGCCACGGAGCCACTGCACAGAACGCTGGACACACATGGAGCCGGCGACTGTAGCACTGTAGTGACAGCTACAGCCACCAGCTTCAAGAAGACTCAATACTCACCTTCCGTCGCTGCATCCCTGTCGGCCGCGTCAGCTTCATCCAGTGCTGAGCGGTGACGTAGTACCGCTCATTAAGGTCATGAATATGAACGCGCGCCACTCCCATAGGCGTGGCGTCCATATTCATGACCTTAATGAGCGGTACTACGTCACCGCTGCGCACAGGAGGAAGCTGCCGCGGCCGACAGGGACGCAGGGAAGTTCAGCGACAGAGCGAGGAGGGTAAGTATGGGGGAGAGGAGCCATGCATACCAGTGTGGGAGCGGAGCCATGTATACCAGTGTGGGAGCGGAGCCATGTATACCAGTGTGGGAGCGGAGCCGTGTATACCAGCGTGGGAGCGGAGCCATGTATACCAGTGTGGGAGTGGAGCCATGCATACCAGGGTGGGAGCGGAGCCATGCATACCAGGGTGGGAGCGGAGCCATGCATACCAGTGTGGGAGCGGAGCCATGCATACCAGTGTGGGAGCGGAGCCATGCATACCAGTGTGGGAGCGGAGCCATGTATACCAGTGTGGGAGCGGAGCCATGCATACCAGGGTGGGAGCGGAGCCATGCATACCAGTGTGGGAGCGGAGCCATGCATACCAGTGTGGGAGCGGAGCCATGCATACAAGGGTGGAAGCGGAGCCTTGCATACAAGGGTGGGAGCGGAGCCTTGCATACAAGGGTGGGAGCGGAGCCTTGCATACAAGGGTGGAAGCGGAGCCATGTATACAAGGGTATACAACCCCGTCCATAGCCCCACCCCCTTATGACCAAAGCCCCACCCCTGCCACACCTCCATCCCCGCCCTGTCGGGCCATGGAAGAATGAACTTGCTTGAAGCCGGTCCCTGGTGCAAAAAAGGTTGGGGACCACTGCGCTATCCAACAGATTGTGACTGATGGCAAAAAACTGATATGTGAAAGGGGCCTTATCTACCCGGGCAGTCCGACATGGAGGCATACCTAGTTAGATTGACAAAGAGACTGGCTTACCTAGGGAAAGTCAGACAGACATAGAGAAATGCTTATCTAGCGAGACAAATAGACACAGAGGCAGGATTGTCTAGTGAGACAGACAGACCTAGAGGCACGCTTATCTAGCAAGACAAACAGGCAGGCTTATTTAGCTAAACGGACATAGAGGCAGGCTTGTCAAGAGAGACATTAAATAAATCAGGCTTATCCAGTGAGACACACAGAGGCAGGCTTATCTAGCGAGACAGACAGACCTAGAGGCAAGCTTATCTAGCGAAACAGACAAAAAGGAAGGCTTATATAGCTAGCAAGACACGAAAAGGCAAGCTTATCTAGCAAGACAGACAGAACTAGAGACAAGCTTATCAAGTGAAACAGACAAAGAGGCAAGCATATCTAGGGAAAGACAGACAAAAATAGAGTTGGGCTTATATACTGTAGTGAGACAGACAAATGTAGCAGATTTATCTAGGAAGACAGACAAACATAGAGGCAGGCTTATCTAGTGAGACAGACAGACATAGAGGCATGCTTATGTAGACAGACAGATATAGAGGCAGGCTTATCTAGCCACACAGACATAAAGGCAGGCTTATTTAGCGAGACAGACATAAAGGCAGGCTTATCTAGCAAAAGACAGATGGACACAGAGGCAAGCTTATCAAGCTAGACAGACAAAAAGAGTAAGGCTTATCTAGCAAGACAGACAGAGACAAGCTTATCTAGCAAGACAGACAGACATAGAGTCAGGATTATCTAGCCACACAGACAAACGTAGAGGCAGACATCTAACACTACAGACTAGGTTTATCTAGTGAGAAAGACAGACATAAAGGCAGGCTTATGTTAACACTGCTATCTTTAAGGGTGTCGTGTGGGGATGTGCTGCACAAGATCGGAGAAGATGGAAGTCTGCACAGGTGAACTTTTATTTGTTAGGAGAATTAAAGGGGGTTGTCCAGGTTTGTGATGAGCCTGCAGGCATTCTATGTGATTGCAGACTTATGATTTCACACAGCGTGTTCTGCGTGGTCAAAATTATCTTGTGACGGTGATTTGCATACATGCGTTCACGAGCCGACTAGACTGGCGTGGCCTCACTCAATGAAAATTAATTGAGTGAGGCCGGACACGTCTAGACGGAAGGTGGCCAGAAGTATACAAATCACACACTTGTGCAAGGTAGAATCTAAAAGAGTGCAGTACAGGCACTGCAAGAAGCCTGCATTCACAGAGACGTTCATCTCATACTTGGATGAGCCCTATAATTATAAAATGAAGCCCTGCAGCCAATCCTAACAGCATGTAATGTACTAACTGTCAGGATTCAGAGCTGCTTGCTGGTTCAAGCAATCATCACACAGACACTTAATTTGTATGCGATTTTCATACTTACGCAGTCACGTGACAACACGCTTTTCTTCCTGTTTCTCTCAAATTTTCACTGAGCATTGAATTAGGGCAAGCAGCTCATTGGCACATGACTAAGTGTGCAAATCGCATATGTGCTCTGGTGGGGGGCGCCAAACTGTATTCTTGCCCCGAGTGCCAGAAAACCTAGATACACCTCTGAACTATAGATGCTTCCAGATATAACTATATACAGGTGCTTCTCACAAAATTAGAATATCATCAAAAAGTTAATTTATTTCAGTTCTTCAATACAAAAAGTGAAAGTCATATTATATAGAGTCATTACACTTGAATGATCTATTTCAAGTGTTTATTTCTGTTAATGTTGATGATTATGGCTTACAGCCAATGAAAACCCAAAAGTCATTATCTCAGTAAATTAGAATAATTAACAAAAAACACCTGCAAAGGCTTCCTAAGTGTATAAAAAGGTCCCTTAGTGTTAGAGTTCTCGCTGCTGCACAGGGGAGTCTCGAACCAGTCCCGCTGCGATCTCCCATCCATCTCCGTCCGCAGTGGAGCCTGCTCATCTTAGATGTCAGTCCCAGCGTCTCGCCCAATCTAACAGTGTGCAGAGGATTACTGCTGCCTCTCCAGGCTCTGCTATTGTGGCCAGTACTGGTTAGCGGCGAGCAGACGTCTTTAGGACAAAGTCCTTGTTTTACCCTTCTGAGCATGCCCAGGGTGAGATCTCTCATTGGAGATCAGGGGTCACATGCTTAGGTACTGCAGCAGCTCCTATTGGTCTGCCAGGAAGGTCCTGTGACTACTGGTGTTCTGGAACAGTTTCATTGGTCCTTGTTTCTGGCAGGTCCTGTAGCTGTTGCTATAAAAGGGTGGCATGGCTTGACCGCCATGCGTCAGTATCAACCGTTATATGCTTTGCGTCAGTATTGTCATGCGTGTGTGTGGTTAGGGCGGCTGAAATATGCCATTACAATACCGACCTAATCAGTGAGGAGCTTGGTATGCTAGCTGGTCAGGGTCGATGTCTTAGATGCCTTAGATTACCGGCATAACTGGTGAGGAGGTTGATTGCCGTATTCAGTGCCTGGCGTTCAGACGCCATAGATTGCGGGTGACTCCCGCGAGGACATTAGCGCATGATCACTTTCTATGTTCGCTTAGCAGTCAACTGTGTACCTGGGTGCCTAACAGGACACAGAAGTTTGTCTCAGCGGCTCTGTGACGCAACAGGGTTCACTTTCAACGCTAGACAGCGCCCTAGCGTGTTTACTTTGCGACTCAGTGGTGTTAACTGAGTTCTCACACATCGCCATATAGCGCTGCGGCACTCCTTCTAGCGGCTCTGTGGAATAACAGAGTTCGCACATATTGCCACAGCACGTTATGGCGTTTATTTTGGCGACTCTGCGGGATAACAGAGTTCGCTTCTTGCGCCATCTTACTAGCGTTCCGCAGACCCTAACACAATACTAGCACCAGGGACTGGCTAGTAAAATGATGGATGACCAGCGTCTACCGCTTTACATTCAGCAGCTGGAGGGTAGGTTGGCGGCTCTTGAGGGCACAACCTCAGCTGTGGATGTTACCGCAGTCGCTGTTCAGGCTGCTAGCGTGGCTGCAGCCAGTTTGTCCTCTGCCACCTCTGCCCCTACATTATCCCACCTTCCGCTTCCTGACAAGTTTGCCGGTGACAGCAAGCAATGTCGGGGATTCGTGTGTCAGTGCTCTATACAGCTCGAGCTTCTGGCTGCACGTTTCCCCACGGATCGGGCACAAGTGGGTTTTGTACTGTCTCTACTCTCGGGCAGAGCGTTGGAGTGGGCAACGCCGCTGTGGGAGAGCGACGATCGTGTGGTGCGGAGTGCTCCTCGTTTCCTGGAGGCTCTTAAAAAGGTCTTTTTAGGACCTCAGGTCACCCACGATACGGCGCTACAACTGCTGGCATTGGCACAAGGTTCGTCTTTGGTCAGTCAGTTTTCCGTCCAGTTTCGGACTCTGGCCTCAGAGCTAGACTGGTCGGATAAAGTTCTCATTCCAGTCTACTGGCGAGGACTGGCTGACCATGTTAAAGACGCTTTGGCTACCAGGGAGATTCCCGCCACACTGGAGAAGCTTATCTCCATATCTACCCGCATCGATCTCCGTTTTCACGAGCGGAGGTTGGAGCGGGCCCAGTGTAGGCAGAGGATTCAGTTGGCTCCCACCTTTGCCAAACCTCTTGAATCCCCCGATCTGGCGTCCGAACCCCAAAAGGCCACAGAGGTTCCTCGTGCAGGACCTAAGTCTCGGGCCGTCCGAGTATCCGTGGTCTGTAACCTTTGTCAGCAGACAGGACACTATGCTAACAAATGTCCACAGTGATCGGGGAAGCGATCGCGTCTAGTGGCCCTGGGAGGAGGTTCACTAGAGACAGCGGCATTTTCCTCCAAGATGATATTTAAAGGGACAGTCACTGTAGACTCTTCCACACTTGCAGTCGAGCTTTGTGTGGACTCAGGAGCAGAGGGGAATTTCATGTCATCTACCTTTGCTCATCGCCACGTAATACATCTGGTAGCGCTCGACAAACCAGTGACTGTCCGGGTAGTGAATGGGTTGACATTGCCCTCGCCAATTACACATCAGACTGTCCCTCTTACTTTGTGTGTGCCCCCTTCCCATCAGGAAATTATTTCCCTTCTCGTCCTTCCCGAGGGAATAGACGAAATCCTACTGGGAGTACTCTGGCTCCGTTCCCACTCCCCTCATATTGAGTGGACCTCCGGTAGGATACTGGGTTGGAGTGAGTCATGTAAGGACAGATGTGTCAGGGAGTGCATTCAGGTTACCACTACAGAGATACCCGCAGATCTTTCTTCTCTTCCCAAGTGCTATCAGTCTTATGCAGACGTGTTCTCTAAAAATGCTGCGGAGACTTTGCCGCCCCATCGTCCCTACGACTGTCCTATTGACCTCTTGCCCGGAGCAGAACCTCCTCGGGGATGGGTCTATCCCCTTTCTCTCCCGGAGACGGAGGCTATGTTCAATATATTCAGGAGAACCTGGCAAGAGGATTCATTAGGAAGTCAGTATCACCTGCAGGGGGCGGGGTTCTTCTTCGTGCAGAAGAAGAACGGAGAATTACGTCCATGCATCGATTACAGGGGTCTTAATGCCATCACCGTCAAGAATAAATACCTGTTGCCTCTGATTTCTGAGCTATTTGATAGGCTACGGGGGGCAAGGGTATTTACGAAATTAGATCTGCGGGGTGCTTATAACCTGATTCGCATCCGTGAGGGGGACGAATGGACGACGGCTTTTAATACCAGGGACGGGCACTATGAATATCTGGTGATGCCCTTCGGGCTCTGTAATGCCCCGGCCGTCTTCCAAGACTTTGTGAATGACATCTTTCGGGATATGCTCTCCAACTCAGTCGTAGTCTATCTGGATGATATTCTCATCTTTTCCCCAGATATTGACTCCCACCGGAGAGATGTCTGCAGAGTCTTCGACCTCTTACGGGCAAATTCCCTCTACGCAAAGTTGGAGAAATGTGTGTTTGAGCAGGAGTCCTTACCCTTCCTGGGCTATATCATCTCCGCCCAGGGATTGGCTATGGATCCTGCCAAACTACAGGCGGTGATGGACTGGCAAGAACCCCATTCTCTGAAGGCGGTGCAGCGCTTTATGGGGTTCATTAATTACTACCGCCAGTTTATCCCTCACTTCTTAACTTTGGTAGCTCCCGTGGTAGCCCTCACCAAAAAGGGAGCAAATCCCAAATTGTGGTCTGAAGAGGTCTTCAAGGCCTTCACTTCTATTAAGTACCATTTTGCTAGCGCTCCCATCCTACATCGCCCCGATGTTAATAAGCCATTTATATTGGAGGCGGATGCCTCGTCCGTTGGTGCTGGAGCAGTCCTCTTCCAAAAGGGTGCTCAAGGTCGGAAGCACCTGTGCTTCTTTTTCTCCAAGACATTCACACCAGCGGAGAGGAATTATTCCATCGGGGACAGGGAGTTGCTAGCAATGAAGTTGGCCTTCTTGGAGTGGAGACATCTGTTGGAGGGGGCTCGCTTTCCCTTCCAAGTCTTCACGGATCACAAAAATCTGGTGTATTTACAAACTGCCCAGCGGCTAAATTCCCGTCAGGCCAGATGGTCCTTGTTTTTCTACCGCTTTCACTTCACCCTCCATTTTCTGTCGGGAGAGAAGAACATTCGGGCTGACGCTCTCTCTCGCTCCGTTGTGTCTTCTGAGGAGGAGGGGGAGCCACGGCTTATTGTCCCCTCTGAGAGCCTGAGAACTGTAGCTCTGGTGTCGCTAGAGTCTGTCCCTCCGGGCAAGATCTTTGTACCATCTACTTTGCGACCGGAGGTTCTCTCTTGGGCCCATTCGTCCAGGGTGGGTGGACATTTTGGGAAAAAAAGGACATCTGAGCTACTCGGGAGGACATACTGGTGGCCGCATATGGTCCGGGACGTTGGAGATTATATTCGGGCATGTGTCTCCTGTGCCAAAAATAAGTTTCCTCGTCAACGGCCAGCTGGGTTACTTTACCCATTGCCGGTGGCAGACAGGCCTTGGGAAATGGTCGGGATGGACTTTGTGGTAGGCTTGCCCAAATCTCCTGGGTGCACCATCATATGGGTTATCACCGATCACATCTCCAAAATGGTGCACTTGGTGCCGCTACCCCGGTTACCTTCTGCACGGGCCTTGGCGACACTGTTTATCAAACATATCTTCCGCTTACACGGTATGCCGGACAAAATTGATCACTTTCTATGTTCGCTTAGCAGTCAACTGTGTACCTGGGTGCCTAACAGGACACAGAAGTTTGTCTCAGCGGCTCTGTGACGCAACAGGGTTCGCTTTCAACGCTAGACAGCGCCCTAGCGTGTTTACTTTGCGACTCAGTGGTGTTAACTGAGTTCTCACACATCGCCATATAGCGCTGCGGCACTCCTTCTAGCGGCTCTGTGGAATAACAGAGTTCGCACATATTGCCACAGCGCGTTACGGCGTTTATTTTGGCGACTCTGCTGGATAACAGAGTTCGCTTCTTGCGCCATCTTACTAGCAGCAGGCTCCGCCTGCACGGTGGACCCCGGGCTGCGAACGCACCTCTCTACATCTTATATTTGGTGCGTTCCGCAGACCCTAACTCTTAGTCTGTTTCAGTAGGCTCCAAAATCATGGGGAAGACTGCTGACTTGACATGTCCTGAAGGCAGTCAATGACACACTCCACAAGGAAAGTAAATGTTGCATTTCATTTGGAAATCAAGGTCCCAGAGTGTGGAGGAAGAGTGGAGAGGCACAAAATTCAAGCTGCTTGAGGTCTATGTACAGTAGTTGTGTGGTTAGTTCAGGTTACTGCAATCCAATAGGTTTCAGCCTCTCTGGTGTATTACCGCTTTTGCTATTTTTTGCTATTTCTCCTCAGTTACCGAAACATAACAGTATAACCGGCCCAAAAAACTGAAAATTGTATGGTACTCACAGAAGGGGAAAATAGTAATAAGGAAACTCTGTTTGTTGCTTTTTTTTTTTCTTTTTCCCCTCTTTACTCTGGGTGCTGAGGAGGAATCTTTTTTTTTCTCTCAATGGGTTTTCACAGTTGTCTGACCGTGTAGATCAGCTTGCCACTGAGGTTTGGAGTATTGCTACCTATCTTGCTTGGTTGCCGGTTGTGGAACCTAGGATTCCCATGCCAGATTTATTTTTGGTGGATCGATCTAAATTTCTGAATTTCAAAAATAACTGTAAGTTGTTTTTTGCCTTAAGGCCTAAGTCCTCAGGGAACGCGGCACAGCATGTTCAAATTGTCATCTCCCTGCTGCGTGGCGACCCTCAGGATTGGGCTTTTTCCCTGACACCTGGGGATCCTGTTTTGAATGATATTGATGTATTTTTTCAGGCTCTGGGGTTATTGTACGATGAACCTAATGTCACTGATCAAGCTGAAAAGATCTTGTTCGCATTAAATCAGGGTCTTGAAGACTCTGAGTTGTACTGTCAGAAATTTCGAAAGTGGGCAGTCCTGACCAATGGAATGATCATGCTTTGGCAGCCCTTTTTCGAAAGGGTCTGTCAGAAAAAGTAAAGGACGTTATGGTGGGATTCCCTGTTCCCTCTGATCTCAATGATTCTATGTCTTTGGCTATTCAAATTGACAGACGTTTGCGTGAGCGCAGAGGTATGCGTGAGATAGTGTTGCCTTGTGAGCCAGCTCCTGAGCCCATGCAGTGTTATGGAGTGACTTCTGGGGCTCAGCGTCATGAGTTTCGTAAGCGCAATGGGTTATGTTTCTACTGTGGTGACGCTTCCCATGCTATTTCTGTCTGCCTTAAGCGGGGAAGATGTTTTGCACGCTCAGTTGTCTTAGGTAGTGTTCAGACTAAATTTCTGTTGACTGTTACCCTGATTTGCTCCCTGTCCACATTTTCTGCTCAGGATTTTGTTGATTCTGGAGCAGCTATTAATCTGATCGATTTTGACTTTGCCAAACGTTGTGGGTTTCCCATGATACCCCTGAGGAAGTCTATTCCCCTACTGGGCATTGATTCTACCCCTTTGGCGGAGAATAAACCCCAGTTTTCTACTCAGGTGATAATGAGGGTTGAACCAGATCATCAGGAGAGTTGCAAATTACTGGTGTTGCATAATCTGCATGACATTATTGTACTGGGTTTCCCTTGGTTACAGACTCATAATCCTGTTTTGGATTGGAAATCTGTGTCTGTGACCAGTTGGGGCTGCCAATGTGTTAATACTGACACTCCTGTTTTTTCTGCCTCTCCCCAGTCTCAGGATGTCCCTGACTTTTTGACTGATTTTTCTGATGTGTTTAGTGAAAGTAAATCTGCATCCTGCCCCCTCACAGGAGCTACGATTGCGCTATTGAATTAGTGCCTGGTGGTAAATTTCCTAAAGGTCGCCTTTTTAATTTATCTGTACCTGAACACGATACTATGCGATCTTATATCAAGGAGTCATTGGAGAAGGGTCATATCAGACCATCCTCTTCACCCGTGTGCGCCGGTTTTTTCTTTGTGGCCAAAAAGGATGGTTCATTGAGGCCGTGTATTGATTATCGCCTCCTGAATAAGATCACTGTTAAATATCAATATCCGTTACCTTTGATTTCTGACCTATTTTCCAGAGTGAAAAGTGCTAGTTGGTTTACCAAGCTTGACCTCAGGGGGGCGTATAACCTTATTCGCATTAAGCACGGGGATGAATGGAAGACGGCGTTTAATACCCCAGAGGGGCATTTTGAGTACCTAGTGATGCCTTTTGGGCTTACTAATGCCCCTTCCGTCTTCCAATCCTTCATGAATGATATTTTCAGGGATTTTGTGGATAAATTTCTGATTGTTTATTTGGATGATATCTTGATTTTTTCCAATGACTGGGACTCTCATGTGAAACATGTTCGGACTGTGTTCCAGATTTTGAGAGAGAATGCTCTGTATGTGAAGGGATCAAAGTGTCTTTTTGGCGCACAGAAGATCTCATTTCTGGGATTCATTTTGTCTCCGTCTGTTATTGAAATGGACCCGGTCAAGGTTCAGGCCATCTGTGATTGGGTTCAACCTACTTCATTGAAGGCTCTTCAGAGATTTTTGGGTTTTGCCAATTTTTATCGTAAATTTATTGGTAATTTCTCTGGTATTGTTAAACCATTGACTGATCTGACCAAAAAGGGTTCCGATGTGGTGAATTGACCTCCTGACGCAGTTTCTGCATTTCAGGAACTTAAGCAGAGATTCATTTCTGCTCCTGTTTTACAGCAGCCTGATATTTCTCTGCCGTTTCAGGTGGAGGTTGATGCATCTGAGATTGGGGCAGGTGCCGTTTTGTCCCAAAGGGATCCAGAGACCTCTAAGAGTAACCCTTGTGCCTTTTTCTCCCGAAAATTTTCTCCAACTGAACGTAGTTATGACGTGGGTAATCGGGAGTTATTGGCCATGAAGTGGGCCTTTGAAGAGTGGAGACATTGGCTGGAAGGAGCCAAACATCAGGTGGTGGTCCTCACGGACCATAAGAACCTGGTTTATCTTGAATCAGCCAAGCGACTTAATCCTAGACAGGCCAGGTGGGCCTTGTTTTTCACACGTTTTAATTTTGTGGTTTCTTTTCTTCCTGGCACTAAGAATGTCAAGGCGGATGCCCTCTCGAGGAGTTTATTTGCAGATTCTCCTGAGTTATCAGAACCTGCTGTTATTTTGAAAGAGGGTGTGGTTCTTTCCGCCATTTCGCCCAATTTGAGACTGGCTCTGTAAGGGTGTCAGGAGGATAAACCTGAGCGCTGCCCTGTTGGGATGTTGTTTGTTCCAGACCAGTGGAAAAAGAGTGTGATGTCTGAGATTCATTGTTCCGCGTTGGCTGGTCATCCCGGGATTTTTGGTACCAGAGACTTGGTGAGTCGCTCCTTTTGGTGGCCTACTTTGTCTCGTGACGTCAGGGACTTTGTGCAGTCCTGTGGGACTTGCTCTCGTTCCAAGCCTTGCTCTCGTTCTAGTGCTTTGTTAATGCCATTACCTGTACCCAAGAGGCCATGGACCCATATTTCTATGGATTTTATTTCTGACCTTCCTGTCTCTCAGAGAATGACCGTTATCTGGGTAATCTGTGATAGGTTTTCCAAGATGATACATCTTGTGCCATTACCTAAGTTGCCTTCCTCCTCCGAGTTTGTGCCTTTGTTCTTTCAGCATGTGGTTCGGTTACATGGCATTCCTGAGAACATTGTGTCTGACAGAGGAGTCCAGTTTGTTTCCAGATTTTGGAGGACACTTTGTTCTAAACTTGGTGTTCAGTTGTCTTTCTCCTCTGCATTTCACCCTCAGACCAATGGACAAACCGAGAGAACAAACCAGACCTTAGAGACTTATTTGAGATGTTTTGTGTCTGCTGATCAAGATGACTGGGTCTCTTTTTTACCTTTGGCTGAGTTTGCTCTTAATAATAGAGCTAGGTCTGCCACCTTGATGTCTCCATTTTTCTGCAATTCTAGGTTTCACCCTCGATTTTCTTCAGGACAGGCGGAGTCTTCTGTCTGTCCGGGGGTTGACTCTATTGTGCAGCTGTGGTGTAGTGACTAATGTGGCACCTAGGGGGCGCTGTATAAGTTGCTCAAATTATGCATGGAGGGATGAGATGGATGGGAAACCAGTCCCTGGTATGGTGATAAATGGAAAGTATGTGTCGCAGAGCTATTCTGTGCTGTAGGTCAGTAATGTTGTTCTGGGACTTGTAGTCCCATAAGAGTTCTGATTATTGTTAAGGGTGAACCTACAGGGTTAGCTTGTGAGCTGGGTGGGACATGCTAACCACACATACACCGCCCACTGGTGGTGGGAGAATGAATGTTACATACTGGTGATTGTATGTGTTGTGAAGGACCTGTGATGAGGTCATGAACAGGTGACCAGACCATGTGCTTCATACCTTGGCTTGGGGAGTGGCTACAGGTATGAAAGGCAGTGTTGGGCACATGGAGATGGAGATTGTGTTGGAGACTGAGGAGTCTCTGGAAGGCTGGCTGAGACAGTGAAGAGTGTGTCCTGCACAGGGCTGCCTGGAAGGTTCCTGGAAGGTCTGTCGGTGTTGGAAGATCCTGGGGTTGGATCGGATTCCTGGAAGCACGTGGTGAGACATGGGACTTGGTAGCCAGGGTGTTGGACGGGGGTCCTGAATAGCACCCAGACAGGACACATGGGTGTGCGGAGCCTGTGACGGTCCCACACTGAGAACCATGCGGTTCTATTGAGGAGTTTGGCTGGAGTCAGCCTGGAAGTGACTTTCTGTTACAGTGTGTCAGTGAGCACCGGAAGCGAGTCCAGATCACCCGGGAAGGCACCTGGCTGTCCCATGCAAGGGTGCGTCTGGGAACAGTAGTTTGCAAAGTTGGAATGCATTGATGTTTTTTGTCATGTTTTGTTACCTGGTGTTTAAACATGAAAGTAAACAATTGATTTTGGACTTAATGCCTGTGTGTTGCCTCATTACTGCGGCCCGGCCTCTGGATACCAGAGCGAATCCCCACAACTGGTGGCGTTAATGCGGGCACACGCAGTGAGGTCAGGCTGTTTTTTTTTGGATGTTATTTTTCTGCATGACAAATAACCAGGTGAAGACGTCTGGCGGTAACTCGGTGGGGTTACGTAGGTGATAATCGGCTGGCTGTAACTCGGCAGGGTTACGAAGGTGACAAGCGACTGACTGTAAACCGATGGAGAACTGTCCGGAGATGGAGAGCACGGTGAAAATGCTTGTGGAGGTCATGCGACAGCACCAGCTGGATAAGCAGCAGCGACAGCTGGACACGCAGCAGCAACAGCAGGCTATGCAGCAGCAGCTGGCTATACAGCAGCAGGCTATGGAGCGGCAGCAGGCTATACAGCAGCAGGCTATGGAGCAGCAGCAAATTTTTAATCGACAGCAACAGGAAACCAACAGTCTACTGATGCAGCACATTACTGCGCCGCGGACAGCAGGAGCTGCCCAGGGACGCCAGGATGTCCGGAAAGTGGTGCGTGCAGCGATTCCAAAAATGGAGAAATCAGATGACGTCGAGGTGTACCTGAAGGTGCCGCCGAACGGTTGCCCGGGGAAAATATATGTGTGTCCAGTTTGCCTTATGAACTATCCACCTGGCGCAAGGATACGGGGGTGTGTCCTGCCGATAAATAATGAAGATATGGTTGGCCTGATCGACCAGGGGAGTCCGGTGACTTTAGTGAGAGTTGCACCTAAGGGGTCTCAAATACCCGGTAGAAAGGTCGGGGTCACCTGCATTCATGGGAACACTAAGGAGTATCCCGTGGCCGGGGTAACTTTGGGGACACGCTGGGACATGAGGGAACAGGAGGTCGCTATAGTACCAAATTTGGTGTGTCCCGTAGTTATAGGTCGGGACTCTGAACTGTTCTCCAACTTGCAGGAGGAGGGAGATCGCTCTACTGTTGGGATGGTGGGTATTAGTACGGTGACACCTCCCAAAGTGGACGGATCTGACCAACTCGGTGACTTAGCAGATGGTGACACAAGTGGAAAGGGTGCGTCTACCCAACTGACAGACCTGAAGTGTTGTGAATGTTTTGGAAATGAATTCTGAGCAGAAGCTCCCTCTGGTGGTTACAAACAGTACTGAACCATTCAATGAGGATTGCAATCAGGAGTCACAGACTGGCTTGATATAAGGGAGGTTCCCTCCCATCATGGTTGCTGGTGATCAATTGTTCTTGTCTCAACTGTGGTTCCTGGTTCACTTGGAAGCTTGCTGAGTCTTGCCTCTTCTTCTGCTTTCAGATAAGATATTTTCTGTTTTTGTTTTTGTGCTTACCATTTGCATATTTCTCTGCATTTCTGTGAGGTTAGCCAGGTTCCCCCCTGGGGGGCTCCTCTCAGTTCCACTGGAGCCACTGTTATTTGTTCATTTGCCTTTTTCATTTTTTTCAGTGGCTGCGGCTTAGTTTTGTTACACCAGAGAACTGATTTAGGTGGTAGAGGTCGTGTGATCTCAGGTGTTTTTGCAATCAGTAGCGTTGGCATTTTTTAGGGTTTTTTTGGATTGCAGTGAGTATCCTTTCTATCCTTTTCTGTCTAGGCAGATTGGACCCCAGCGTTTGCTCATACTATTTTCTGTCTGTGTCTGTATTCCCTCTTGTCTAACCGCCATTACATGTTTGGGGGCTTCCTATGTTCTTTGGGGATTTGCTCCGGGCAGATAGCTTTCCTCTTTCTATCTTTAGGTGTAGTTAATCTCTCAGGCTGTGAAGAGGCGTCTAGGACCAACGTAGGAACGCTCCACGGCTGCCTTTAGTTGTGTTTGTTAGTCAGGGTACTGCAATCCAATAGATTCCAACCTCTCTGGTGTATTGCTGTTTTTGCCTGCTCTCCTCAGCTACCAAAACATAACAGTATCACCGGCCAAACTGAAAATTGTATGGTACTCACAGAAGGGAAAAATAGTGTGGAAAGAAAAAAGTTGTCAGAGTTGTCACAGATTTTTTTTTTTTTTTTCTGTTTCTTGCATTTTTTCCCTCTTATTCTCTGGGTGCTGAGGAGGATTTTTTTTCTCAATGTAGCTTGCACAGCTGTCTGGCCATGTGGATCAGCTTGCCACTGAGGTTCGGAGTATTGCTGTCTATCTTGCTGGGTTGCCGGTTGTGGAACCTAGGATTCCCATGCCAGATTTGTTTTTGGGAGATCGGGCCAAATTTCTGAATTTCAAAAATAACTGTAAGTTGTTTTTTGCCTTAAAACCTAAGTCCTCAGGGAAGCAGCACAGCAGGTTCAAATTGTCATCTCTCTCCTGCGCGGCGATCCTCAGGATTGGGCTTTTTCCCTGACACCTGGGGACACTGTTTTGAGTGATGTTGATGCATTTTTTCTGGCTCTGGGGTTATTGTACGATGAGCCTAATGTCACTGATCAAGCTGAAAGAACCTTGTTGGCATTAAATCAGGGGCTTGAGGACGCTGAGTTGTACTGTCAAAAATTCCGAAAATGGGCAGTCCTAACCAAATGGAATGATGATGCTTTGGCAGCCCTTTTTCGGAAGGGGCTGTCAGAGAATGTAAAAGATGTTATGGTGGGTTTCCCTGCTCCCTCTGGTCTCAATGATTCTATGTCATTAGCGATTCAAATTGACAGACGTTTGCGTGAGCGTAGAGGTATGCGTGGAATAGTGTTGCCTTGTGAGCCAGCTTCTGGACCCATGCAGTGTGATGGAGTGGCTTCTGGGGCACAGCGTCATGAGTTTTGAAAACGCAATGGGTTATGTTTCTATTGTGGTGACGCCTCTCATGCTATTTCTGTCTGCCCTAAGTGGGGAAGACGTTTTGCACGCTCAGTTGTCTTGGGTAGTGTTCAGACTAAATTTCTGTTGACTGTTACTTTGATTTGCTCCCTGTCCACATTTTCTGCTCAGGCTTTTGTTGATTCGGGAGCAGCTATTAACCTGATGGATTTTGATTTTGCCAAACATTGTGGGTTTCCCTTGATACCCCTACGGAAGTCTATTCCCCTACTGGGGATTGATTCTACCCCTTTGGCTGAGAATAAACCCCAGTTTTCTACTCAGGTGATAATGAGGGTTGAACCTGATTATCAGGAGAGTTGCAAATTTTTGGTACTGTATAATCTGCATGACATTATTGTACTAGGTTTCCCTTGGTTACAGTCTCATAATCCTGTTTTGGATTGGAAATCTGTGTCTGCAATTAGTTGGGGCTGCCAATGTGTTAATGCCAACACTCCTGTTTTTTCTGCCTCTCCCCAGTTTCAGGATGTTCCTGACTTTTTGACTGATTTTTCTGATGTGTTTAGCGAAAGTAAATCTGCATCCTCGCCCCCCATAGGAGCTATGACTGCGCTATTGAATTAGTGCCTGGTAGTAAATTCCCTAAAGGTCGCCTTTTTAACTTGTCTGTACCTGAACATGACGCTATGCGGTCTTATATCAAGGAGTCATTGGAGAAGGGTCATATCAGACCATCCTCTTCACCCTTGGGTGCCGGTTTTTTCTTTGTGGCCAAAAAGGATGGTTCATTAAGGCCGTGTATTGATTATCGCTCTTGAACAAGATCTCTGTGAAATATCAATATCCGTTACCCTTGATTTCTGACCTGTTTTCCAGGGTGAAAAGCGCTACTTGGTTTACCAAGCTTGACCTCAGGGGGGCGTATAACCTATTTTCGCATTAAGCACGGGGATGAATGGAAGACGGCGTTTAATACCCCAGAGGGGCATTTTGAGTACCTAGTGATGCCCTTTGGGCTCACTAATGCTCCTTCCGTCTTCCAGTCCTTCATGAATGACATTTTCAGGGATTTTGTGGATAAATTTCTGATTGTTTATTTGGATGATATCTTGATTTTTTCCAATGACTGGGACTCTCATGTGAAACATGTTCGGACTGTTTTCCAGATTTTGAGAGAGAATGCTCTGTATGTGAAGGGATCAAAGTGTCTTTTTGGCGTACAGAGGATCTCATTTCTGGGATTCATTTTGTCCCCATCTGTTATTGAAATGGACCCGGTCGAGGTTCAGGCCATCTGTGATTGGGTCCAACCTACTTCATTAAAGGCTCTTCAGAGATTCTTGGGTTTTGCCAATTTTTATCGTAAATTTATTGGTAATTTCTCTATTATTGTTAAACCATTGACTGATTTGACCAAAAAGGGTTCTGATGTGGTGAATTGGCCTCCTGAGGCAGTCTCTGCATTTCAGGAACTTAAGCAGAGATTCACTTCTGCTCCTGTTCTACGGCAGCCTGATGTTTCTCTGCCATTTCAGGTGGAGGTTGATGCCTCTGAAATTGGCGCAGGTGCCGTTTTGTCCCAAAGAGATCCTGAGACCTCTAAAAGTAACCCTTGTGCCTTTTTCTCTCGAAAATTTTCTACAACTGAACGTAATTATGACGTGGGTAATCGGGAGTTATTGGCCATGAAGTGGGCTTTTGAAGAGTGGAGACATTGGTTGGAGGGAGCCAAACATCAGGTGGTGGTCCTCACGGACCATAAGAATCTGGTTTATCTGGAATCAGCCAAGCGACTTAATCCTAGACAGGCCAGGTGGGCCTTATTTTTCACACGTTTTAATTTTGTGGTTTCCTTTCTTCCTGGCACTAAGAATGTTAAGGCGGATGCCCTCTCGAGGAGTTTCCTTGCGGACTCTCCTGAGTTATCAGATCCTGCTGTTATTTTGAAAGAGGGTGTAGTTCTTTCCGCCATCTCGCCCAATTTGAGACTGGCTCTGGAAGGGTGTCAGGAGGATAAACCCGAGCGCTGCCCTATTGGGAAATTGTTTGTCCCAGAACGGTGGAAAAAGAGTGTGATGTCTGAGATTCATTGTTCCGCGTTGGCCGGTCATCCCGGAATTTTTGGTACCAGAGACTTGGTGAGTCGGTCCTTTTAGTGGCCTACTTTGTCTCGTGACGTCAGGGAATTTGTGCAGTCCTGTGGGACTTGCTCTCGCTCCAAGCTTTGCTCTTGCTCTAGTGGTTTGTTGCTGCTATTGCCTGTGCCCAAGAGACCATGGACCCATATCTCTATGGATTTTATTTCCGACCTCCCTGTTTCTCAGAGAATGACCGTTATCTGGGTGATTTGTGATAGGTTTTCCAAGATGATACATCTTGTGCCATTACCTAAGTTGCCTTCCTCCTCCGAATTGGTGCCTTTGTTCCTTCAGCACGTGGTTCGGTTACATGGCATTCCTGAGAACATTGTGTCTGACAGAGGAGTCCAGTTTGTTTCCAGATTTTGGAGGACTCTTTGTTCTAAACTTGGTGTTCAATTGTCTTTCTCCTCTGCTTTTCATCCTCAGACCAATGGACAAACTGAGAGAACAAACCAGACATTGGAGACTTATCTGAGATGCTTTGTGTCTGCTGATCAAGATGACTGGGTCTCTTTTTTGCCTTTGGCTGAGTTTGCTCTTAATAATAGGGCTAGCTCTGCCACTTTGATGTCTCCATTTTTCTGCAATTTTGGGTTTCACCCTCGATTTTCTTCGGGACAGACGGAGGCTTCTGTCTATCCGGGTGTTGACTCTGTTGTGGAGCGTATGCAGCAGATTTGGGACCAGGTAGTGGAGAGGTTGTCCCTCTCTCAGGAGAAGGCCCAGCGGTTTGCCAACCGGCATAGGACTGATGGTCCTC
>JARQOD010008699.1:0-34563 GCA_033576555.1 Oophaga sylvatica
ATATAGCGCACTCAGTGCAGAGCTGTCTATATAGAGCACTCAGTGCAGAGCTATGTATATCTAGAGCAATCAGTGCAGAGCTGAATATATAGAGCACTCCGTGCAGAGCTGTATATATAGAGCACTCAGTGCAGAGCTGTCTATATAGAGCACTCATTGCAGAGCTGTCTATATAGAGCACTCAGTGCAGAGCTGTATATATAGAGCACTCAGTGCAGAGCTGTGTATATCTAGAGCAATCAGTGCAGAGCTGAATATATAGAGCACTCGTGCAGAGCTGTATATATAGAGCACTCAGTGCACAGCTGTCTATATAGAGCACTCATTGCAGAGCTGTATATATAGAGCACTCCGTGCAGAGCTGTATATATAGAGCTCTCAGTGCAGAGCTGTGTACATAGAGCACTCGGTGCAGAGCTGTGTATATAGAGCACTCGGTGCAGACCTGTATATATATAGAGCACTCAGTGCAGAGCTGTCTATATAGAGCACTCAGTGCAGAGCTGTCTATATAGAGCAATCAGTGCAGAGCTGAATATATAGAGCACTCCGTGCAGAGCTGTATATATAGAGCACTCAGTGCAGAGCTATCTATATAGAGCACTCATTGCAGAGCTGTATATATAGATCACTCCGTGCAGAGCTGTATATATAGAGCACTCAGTGCAGAGCTGTGTATATATAGAGCACTTAGTGCAGAGCTGTGTATATAGAGCACTCAGTGCAGAGCTGTATATATAGAGCACTCAGTGCAGAGCTGTGTATATAGAGCACTCAGTGCAGAGCTGTGTTTATAAAGCACTCAGTGCAGAGCTGTGTATATAGAGCACTCAGTGCAGAGCTGTCTATATAGAGCACTCAGTGCAGAGCTGTCTATATAGAGCACTCAGTACAGAGCTGTGTATATAGAGCACTCAGTGCAGTGCTGTCTATATAGAGCAATCAGTGCAGAGCTGAATATATAGAGCACTCCGTGCAGAGCTGTATATATATAGAGCACTCAGTGCAGAGCTATCTATATAGAGCACTCATTGCAGAGCTGTATATATAGATCACTCCGTGCAGAGCTGTATATATAGAGCACTCAGTGCAGAGCTGTGTATATATAGAGCACTTAGTGCAGAGCTGTGTATATAGAGCACTCAGTGCAGAGCTGTATATATAGAGCACTCAGTGCAGAGCTGTGTATATAGAGCACTCAGTGCAGAGCTGTGTATATAGAGCACTCAGTGCAGAGCTGTATATATAGCGCACTCAGTGCAGAGCTGTCTATATAGAGCACTCAGTGCAGAGCTGTATATATAGAGCACTCAGTGCAGAGCTGTGTATATCTAGAGCAATCAGTGCAGAGCTGAATATATAGAGCACTCCGTGCAGAGCTGTATATATAGAGCACTCAGTGCAGAGCTGTCTATATAGAGCACTCATTGCAGAGCTGTCTATATAGAGCACTCAGTGCAGAGCTGTATATATAGAGCACTCAGTGCAGAGCTGTGTATATCTAGAACAATCAGTGCAGAGCTGAATATATAGAGCACTCCGTGCAGAGCTGTATATATAGAGCACTCAGTGCACAGCTGTCTATATAGAGCACTCATTGCAGAGCTGTATATATAGAGCACTCCGTGCAGAGCTGTATATATAGAGCTCTCAGTGCAGAGCTGTGTACATAGAGCACTCGGTGCAGAGCTGTGTATATAGAGCACTCGGTGCAGACCTGTATATATATAGAGCACTCAGTGCAGAGCTGTCTATATAGAGCACTCAGTGCAGAGCTGTCTCTATATAAAGCACTCAGTACAGAGCTGTGTATATAGAGCACTCAGTGCAGAGCTGTCTATATAGAGCAATCAGTGCAGAGCTGAATATATAGAGCACTCCGTGCAGAGCTGTATATATAGAGCACTCAGTGCAGAGCTATCTATATAGAGCACTCATTGCAGAGCTGTATATATAGATCACTCCGTGCAGAGCTGTATATATAGAGCACTCAGTGCAGAGCTGTGTATATATAGAGCACTTAGTGCAGAGCTGTGTATATAGAGCACTCAGTGCAGAGCTGTATATATAGAGCACTCAGTGCAGAGCTGTGTATATAGAGCACTCAGTGCAGAGCTGTGTATATATAGAGCACTTAGTGCAGAGCTGTGTATATAGAGCACTCAGTGCAGAGCTGTATATATAGAGCACTCAGTGCAGAGCTGTGTATATAGAGCACTCAGTGCAGAGCTGTGTATATAAAGCACTCAGTGCAGAGCTGTGTATATAGAGCACTCAGTGCAGAGCTGTCTATATAGAGCCCTCAGTGCAGAGCTGTGTATATATAGAGCAATCAGTGCAGAGCTGAATATATAGAGCACTCCGTGCTGAGCTGTATATATAGAGCATTCAGTGCAGAGCTGTCTATATAGAGCACTCAGTGCAGAGCTGTAAATATAGAGCACTCAGTGCAGAGCTTTATATATAGAGCACTCAGTGCAGACGTGTATATATAGAGCACTCAGTGCAGAGCTGTATATATATAGAGCACTCAGTGCAGACCTGTATATATTGAGCACTCAGTGCAGAGCTGTATATATAGAGCACTCAGTGCAGAGCTGTATATATAGAGCACTCATTGCAGACCTGTATATATAGAGCACTCAGTGCAGACCTGTATATATAGAGCACTCAGTGCAGAGTTGTCTATATAGAGCACTCAGTGCAGAGCTGTCTATATAGAGCACTCAGTGCAGAGCTGTATACATTGAGCACTCAGTGCAGAGCTGTGTATATAGAGCACTCAGTGCAGAGCTGTGTATATATAGAGCACTCAGTGTAGAGCTGTATATATAGAGCACTCAGTGCAGACCTGTATATATAGAGCACTCAGTGCAGAGCTGTCTATAAAGAGCACTCAGTGCAGAGCTGTCTATATAGAGCACTCAGTGCAGAGCTGTGTATATATAGAGCAATAAGTGCAGAGCTGTATATATAGAGCACTCAGTGCAGAGCTGTGTATATATAGAGCAATCAGTGCAGAGCTGAATATACAGAGCACTCCGTGCAGAGCTATATATATAGAGCACTCAGTGCAGAGCTGTCTATATAGAGCACGCATTGCAGAGCTGTTTATATAGAGCACTCCGTGCAGAGCTGTATATATAGAGCACTCAGTGCAGAGCTGTGTATATAGAGCACTTGTCATGGAAATATATATGTATTCCATATATTCAAAGTATATTCACATATATGTATTCACAGTTCACAGTTAGATAGATCTCACTTGCTAAAAAACCCTGTGCTCACATATTTCTAGGCCAGATATAATCAGTCGTTTTAAAGAAATCTGGCCTTCATAAGGCCTTTATAAGGCCTTCGTAAAGGAACAAATGCATGAAGTACAAAAAGTCCTATTAGATATCTGTTGTTTACATTATAGTTATGCAAGACAACTAGGTCACAAGAATATAAACAATAATTCTGCAACTTCAGCTCTTTTAACCATGATTATCATAATTATCATATTTACACTAGAACAGCCAATAATCTAGCAGCTTTTAATTGTATGTTAATTGACTAACCAGCCCCTTTTTGTAAATGTATAAAACCTTGAATGAATAATAAATGTATGTCTTTGACGAACTGTTATACTGACACTTGCGTTGTGGACAGTCCTCATTTCGTTCTGAGCGCTCAAAAAGACATTAAATAGAGATTTGGAGAAGCAAGCAGCAAACACAGAAGGATATTTTTATCCTAATTAAATTTCCATATCAGTTGGCGCCTGCACGCGGGGCATTGGACGAAACGCACGAGGACCCGGCCGACCGGAGAGACGGGGGTGTTGGCCCTGGCCTTGGCACACGTGACGGAGACTGCAGCTCCATCAGTAAGGTAAGAAAACTTTGTCATCTTACCTGAATGTTCCCTGTGCCTAGTCCTAGCCTACACTTCCAGCCGGTCGGACGTGGTCATCACCGCATTCCCAGGTTGTGTAAAAAGTCCATACCCTTATCCAAAAGCCCTGGGATATAAGCCGAGTTGGTTGCTGCTGTGCTGTATATGTTTCATGTTTTATGTGAACCGGGAGAAAGTTGGAACGGTGACTGTGTTTTTGCTTGCTGATCTCTGGGGGCTGTATAGCAAAAGACAAATTGCTGCATAAGTTCCCGCAGTAAACTTTCACGCACCGGGAGGCCATCCCAGTCAAATCAGATGTGAAGGGCGGGAGCTTTGTTTTGGATAAGTCCACGCAGATAGTCTTCACACATTGGAGGGAAGTTATCCCAAAAAATCCAGTTGTGGAAGCGAGGGCTTTGTTCGGTTAAGTTTCTGCAGTAAACTTTCACGCACTGGGAGGCCATCCCAGTCAAATCAGACGTGAAGGGCAGAAGCTTTGTTTGGATAAGTTCTCACAATAATTGTCCACGCACCGGGAGGCCATCCCAGTCAAATCAGACGTGGATAGTGAGAATTTTGATGAAGGCTATTGCAGATTACTGTGACCGGCGCACCAGCCAGGGCGTACGTACAGAGCGATAGAACCTTGAGCCTCACCGCGCTCAGTGCAATTGGTGAGTTATCAGTTACCAGAGCAGCTTGTATGTGTCACAGATCATCAAAAGAGGGATTCGTATTCTCCCGGGTGTCTGTCTCACTGTCTGTATCAGGTATTGTCGCTTTAAATCACATCTCCGTGCGCTCTGTCAGTAACTCATTCAGAGCAGTGTGCTGGCTGCAGCAGCGAGAAAACCCCTTTGACCCCCCCTCCTCTGCTAATCACGTTATCAGGCATTCTGTTTCTTGGCTTTGATTTTTTTTTTTTTTTTTTTTAAGCTAGTTTTTTGGCTACAGGTTTTAATGTGAAAATTCTCAGGCATTCAGACTGAACTATATTCATTTTGTTTTTGCTATTCTGAGGAATAATAATAATTTTTTTTTTTTTTTTTTTGATACGTGATTTCAGTGGCTATAGAGACAGCAAGCAGAGATATAAGGAAGGGAGGGGGAAGCAGCCAGCTGACATTCCAGAGATTTTTAATTAGCTGTTTTAGTAACAAGGGTTGTTTTTCAGAGTTTTATGATTAATACGGTTTTTCTTTTCTCCCCTTTTTGGTGAATTTATTTTTTTTTTTTTTTTGTTTTCTTTTTCTAGAGTTTTTTACTAAATCTAACTTTTTGTTTTTTAAAATTTTTTCTCTTAAGTACATTTTTAAATGATTTTGGAGAGATTTTTTCTCTAAGCAATTTATTTTAGAGCTTTATTTCTCCAGGCATTTTTTTTTTTCTACAAGCTTGCTTTAGAACAAGGTCACATAGATAAGGAGAATTACAGGCTGAGGGAGAGAGCAGACACAAACTACGCAGTGGTCTGAGTAGCCCCTCCCGTCGGGCATTCGGCAAGAACAAACAGAACCAGAGTGCAGTTTTCAGATTTTTAAATCACCTTTGTTGAATAGGTTTTTGGAATAGACACAGTACGTAAGAATCGAAGGGCTAGGCATGTGAATAGAATGTCAGAGTACATGAGAAGCAAATAGACAGGCAGCCTTTACGCTGCATAATGAAATGTTTTTTTCTTGTTTTTTGTTATTTGAAAGGTAACGGGAAAGTTTATTAATAGATTACCATCTGCTATAAAAGAGCAGCGGTGCATCGTGTAAAAGATACAGCAAGTTAATTTGAACGGACCAGGAAATGATTTTTTTTTTTTTTTTTTATGTGAATAAGTTTGAAAAGGTGTTAAATCATCTGTGAGAAAAAGATCACTGACATGTCACAAGAGCAGAATTCAGAGTCACACACATCACATGTCCATCATGTGGAGACACGGGACAGGTGTAGGCTGCTCTCATTGAGTAAGGAGCCTTGTACAGGGAAAAATGCTCCCCGCCTCTCTCCACAGGGAGAAGGCATTTTTGTTTCAACCATCCCCTCTCAAGAGTCACAGGGGGGACACCCTCTCCTTTCTCTTCTCTCAGTCCCTTTCTCTTTCTTCTTCAGACTTTTCTCCTCTTTCCTCGCTGCCATCCCTCTCATTCCTTCTTTTCCCTCCATCACATCTCTGACACATCCATTTTCTTCATCTTCCTCTTCTTCTATCTCTTCCTCTCCAACTCTCAAATCTTCTTCTTCATCTTCTTCTACTTCTCCCCCTCCATCTTTCTTCTCTCTCTCTCTCCTCCATCTTTCTCTCTTTTCCCCCTTTCACTCTTCTCTCCCTCCCCTCCTCTTTCTCTCGCTCCTCCCTCACACCTCCCTTCTCTTCCTCTTTTTTCTACTTCGTCATCAACTGGGTCAACGCCCAATCCAAGCAATGTGGTGTCCCTGTATTCAGTGTCTCCAGCACAGGGCACCTTGTCTATCCCAAGCACAGTACAAACATTGCCAGTCATTATATCAGGAGAAGAAAGTGCAGATCTCCCTACACAAAACGCTACATGTAGCCCCCAGACACAACAGTCCACTGCTAGGGCTTCACAGGGGAGTGGTATAGCTACAGGGCTGCTAACATGGAACCATGACACTGATCCACCGCAGCCTCAGCAAGGAAGTGGGAAATCCCCATGCAGCAAGACAACTTTAAAGCCCAAATCTCACCCAGTGTATGCACCAAGTACACCATGTCACTTCTTATCTGATGAAGATGAAGATGCAACGTCACACATGCTGCCCAATACTAGGGAAGAAAACACACAAGCACCAATAGAGCAGGGACAGGTAGAGGCACCATCCTATGAGCCCTTCATCCCAAGCCAGGTGATCAGTATGCTGCCAGACCCAGGGATACACCCCATGCTATTTTGCCAAAAAATGCAGCAGATCCAGCAAACGTATACAGCAGCCTGGATTGATCTCTGGACCGAAATGGAAATAAAAGCAGGTGATGCATTCTGGTCAATTATGAGAGAACACTTCAAGCATCCAGCAGAGTTAGATGCGTATGCCTGGGAGACAGGACCAAAGCTAATTGAGCAACTCAGAGAATGGGCCAAAAGCAGACTGACAGGACAAACTCTCAGCCTACATGTCACGAGTCAAGACAAGACAGAGTCTGTGGAGAAGTTCCATGACAGAGTAATGCAAGTGTTTCAAGATTTGGGCCTCATTACCCATGATCAGACACACAGACGGATGTTGGCACAGGCTTTTGTGCATGGACTGAGAGAACCAATCAGGAAACCACTGGTAGCAGCCAGGCCTGAGTACACGTTAATAGCAATGGATACCCTGCTCACAGTAGCAAAAAGGATTGAGTCCTGCCGGGACAGAAGGAATGTCAAGTGTTACAACTGTGGCGAGTTTGGTCATTTCCGGAACAAGTGCAGAACACTGACTTCACCCAGAAAAAGAAGAAACACAGAAAGCAGTGAAGAACCCCGTCCATAGGACAAGAGCACACCAAGTCCACAAGGAACCCCACCAGTGGGACCAATATCCTGAGAGTGGATGGCGTAGTCATATCTTTTCTTGTGGAACTCCGCAACCTCACCTACCTATCAGAATCTTCTGCTTCGTGCATGGGAATTGATGGTCAAGTCAGATATTTCCAGATTATGAAGCCCCTGAGCGTGTGGACTCAGCCAGAACACTCCATCATGTCCCAGTTTGTTGTGTAAAAAAAAAAAACCTGCACCCTCAACCTATTGGGAGTGGACCTACTGCAGAAGCTGAAAGGGACCAGAGTGTTCCAGGTAGATGGGACCATGACACTTTCTTCACCCCTGACCCAAGAAGAAACAGGAACCTCAAACAACCACACTGCAGACCTATCACAGGAGGTGCTGGACATAGTACCAGAAAAGCCACTCAATCACCCAGGGTCAAGATGTCTCTGACCAACTGAAGGTCTAAGTGAGCTCGCCTAAGAAGACGGCCTGAGAACTTTGACATTGGCCAGGATATTTAACTCAAGAAGGACCCTACTCGCTTCATGGAATGGCAACACCTCATCCAGCTCTAACGCCAGAGGTTCATCTTTTGCAAGCACCAGGAGGTGCCCCCTGCAATCAACCAGTTCACCCAGGCCCTAGACCGGAAAAAGGCCACTCAGCTCTTCAAACTTGTGCACAAATACTGACCTGAGACCGAGCTGGAGAAAAAGAAACTACTGATGGCCCGTGCTGAGAAAAAAGCAGCCGTTTAAGGAGACGTCCCAACAAGAAGACCCCTGTGACCAGAACAGGTGCTAACACAGTAACTGTCTTGGTGGAGAACAAGAAAGCCAGCTGGTCGTCATCTCTCATGATGTAGATCCTAGTAGACGGCTTGTTTTCCCGCCAGCTCTGCACCAGCAGATGGGAGTCCCCTGCCGCATACTGAAGGACAAGGCCAAACTGGGCTGCCTCGCCCATCGGAATCAATCCCAGCTTTCCACAGTGAAGAAAAAGACTGTAAACCCCACTGAGTTCAGAATGGTGCAAGGCCTGGAGGCCGAGAAAGAGGCTACGGTATTTGAAACCCCAACAGTGCTGAACCATCACACTCTGCTCTCAAGAGTCCCAGTCACTGCAACGGTATTCACGGTGATCAACCTGGTGTCACGCTGTATAGCAGATATATATATGTGATGTCAGTAATCTATATCAAAAGGGCAACATACTATATAACATGCGCATAGATATATGATAACATAGATTTACCTGACAGAATGTCCAGAGGGTCAAAACGGAATCCGTTATACGCTGTCTCCGGCTAGAGGGTGACCGGGGTCTAAGCTGACCCTAAACTGGGGTCCTAACTAATCCCTCAACCTGGAGGTACTGTTAAAGGTACAGAGGTCCAGGCCACCAGCGTAAACCCTGTCTCCTATCAATCCCTGCCAACTGTATTCTAGTCCTAAGAAGGACCCTGAATACCACCAAAGGGAATGAACAGGTAACGGTTAATGAACAGAAAGACAAACAACAAAGACAAGAAATAAAGTAAATAAAGTCTTACATACAACACTCACACACAGTAGGAACACCTAAGGTCTCAGAGAAAAACTATAAGCTGTAAGAGTAAAAACAACTAAGGAGCTCTTAGCTTAAATATTCTCAGAACCGATCCAGTCTGCTAAACTACATGAATGCTTTCACCGGCGTCTAACACCCAGACTGGCAGAAATATAAAGGAAACTAATTAGAACATAATCAAAAGCAGCCGGGCGAGGCTGCACCTAGCCTTAGCAAAGAGCTAGGAAAAATTAACTCTCTCATTACCAAAAAACAAAGAAACAGCAGCTCAGCTGTGAGAAGTCAGAATGTGCAATCGCGACGATCTTCATGGCGATGCACCATGACACCTGGCCAGTACCTTCTTCAGTGTTTCCCCTCCACCTGGAGGCCTGCTTTCACGCACCAGTGCAGTGCATATGGACAATGTTGCCTCAAGGTGCTCAAAACAAGCCCTTCAAGTTTCACCAAGACAATGTCCTCCATCCTCATCAACTGGATTGCAGAATATGCAAGAGTCACTCTTGTACAACACGTGGATGACTTTCTCTTTTGTGTGGTTGACATCGACACCTGCACAGTCTATTCCTTATCTCTCCTACTCTACCTGGAAGAACAGCAACGCAAGGTCTGGAAGAACAAAGTCCAGTGATGCCAGAAGCAAGTTACATCCCTGGGACACTGTATTGCCCACAAGACGAAACACATGTCAAAAGACTGGAAGACCACTGTGGAGAAGATGGCTCCCCCAACAACTCCAAGAATGCTACAGGCCTTCCCTGGTCTAGTGTCGTATTGCAGAACCTGGATCCCTGATGCCTCAGTCCTAATGCAGCCTCTGTGCGCTTGCATCAACGCAACCCCGCTCCTTCTATCAGACGCAGCCTTCAACCCATTCAGGAGATTGGAAGAACTCCACAGTCTCAGCGCCAATACCAGGCCTACCTGACTATGAAAAGTCTTTCCGTCTACCTGATGGAAGAAAGAAGGTCATGCTACTGGAGTCCTGGCACGGATTCACGGGGGAAAACAGAGACTTTTAGGCTGCCTCTCAGCCCGCTTGGATCCAGTTGCAAGAAGAGCACCCTCCTGCCTGATGGCAGTATCCGCAGCACACACCCTCCTGGACAAGGTTGCTGACATCACTCTTGGACAGCCACTGGAAACTCTCTCTCCGCATGACATCTTGGCAATCTTCAATCAAGCTCAACCAACAGTAATCTCCCCACCGCCAGGCATCTTTGTGGCGCCTCTATTGCCTTTGTCTCATAATGTCACCGTCTCCAGACCTACAGTTCTCAGCCCGGCCACTCTACTCCCACTCCCAAGGGGGGATACTTGGATGGCTCCAGAAGAAGTTTCAACACAGGAAGTGCAGTGACCAGCAATCAAGAAATCCTGTGGTCCAGAAGTCTGTCACCTAGCCTGTCAGCCCAGGAAGCAGAATTGATAGCGCTGACGAAGGCCTGCCAGATGGCAGAAGGCAAGACTGCAAACATCTACACGGACTACAGGTACTCGCATGGCATAGCACACGACTTTAGACCCATCTGGGCTACAAGGGACTTCATCACAGCAAACGGGACAACCGTGAAGCATCATGGAGCCTTCAGGGACCTACTGAGTATACTCCAACTTCCAAAATGGTGGCAATTTGAAAAATCAAAGTGCATGGAAAACTGAGAACAGAAGAGGCGTGAGGCAATAACATGGCGGACATGGCAGCCAAAGAAGCAGCCAAAGGAAGACAACATGGAGAAGTGGGAGAGGTCGTAGAGCCGGACGGCTACTACATGACGACTGAAGACAAGAAACCTGACAAAAAGACGTCCTGGGATCTTCTCAAGAAGTTACAAGACCAAGCTCCAAAAGGAGAAGAAGAGCTGAATGCGAAAAAAGCAACACGTGAAGAAGGAAGGCTAACAATAATAGACTTCAAACTCTGCCTACCACAAAGTATGCACCCTATGGTGGTCCAATGGGTACATGGACCCACATCCACATATCAAAGACACAGATGAATGATCTGATTGGTGCTTACTGTTTCGCTTCAGGGATCTCCACCCTAACAGCCAAATTCACCAGCAGCTGTCTGACCTGCGGCAAATGCAAGCCTGGACGTATGGAAGAAAGTCCCCCTCACCTCATCTGGAAAGACCACTCTACCAGCTTCAAAGGATCCAGATAGACCACATCCAGATATCGCCAAGTGAAGGATTCAAATACGCCATTGTGGTCAAAAGAAGTATTTTCAAGATGAACAGAAGCCTTCCAAGTCAGCAAAGACTACTGCAAAGAAGCTACTTTCGGAAAATAGTGTGCAGATACGGGGTTCCAGAAATGATAGAAAGTGATCAGGGACCCGCATTCACAGCAAATCTGACACACAAGACCCGATTAGCAGTAGGGTCAGATTTAGGCCTACACACTCCTTACCACCCCCAGAGCAGCAGGAAGGTAGAAAAAAAAAACTGAACGAAACACTTAAGAATAGAATGCTGAAAAATTGCCCAAGAGACACGCAAACCATGGCATGACACACTCCCTATTGCACTGTTTAGCATAAGGCACACTCCCAGAGACCCAGAAAAGCTGTTTCGTGCCTGCATCTTCTGCTAACAGATAAGACATTTTCTTCTTTTAGATTTTTGGTGCCTGCATTTTGTCCTGCACTTCTGTGGGGGTCTGCCGGGTCCCCTTCGGGGGCTTGTGCTCCTCTCAGTTTAGTTCAGCCACTGTTTGTTCATTTGCCTTTTCCAGTTTTTTTTTCAGTGGTTGCTGTTTAGTTTTTGTTACACCAGAGAACTAATTTAGGTGGTAGAGGTCGTGTGAACTCAGGTGTTTTTGTAATTAGTAGAGTTGGTACTTTTCAGGGTTTTTTGGGGTTGCAGTAAGTGCCTTTCCTATCCTCTTCTATCTAGACAGATTGGGCCCCAGCGTTTGCTCATACTATTTTCTGTCTGTGTCTGTATTTCCTCTTGTCTAACCGCCATTACATGTTTGGGGGCTTCCTATGTTCTTTGGGGATCTGCTCCGGGGCAGATAGCTTTCCTTTTTCTATCTTTAAGTGTAGTTAGCTTCTCAGGCTGTGACGAGGCGTCTAGGACCAACGTAGGAACGCTCCACGGCTGCCTTTAGTTGTGGTGGTTAGTCAGGGTACTGCAATCCCATAGATTCCAACCTCTCTGGTGTATTGCCTTTTTGCCTGCTCTCTTCAGCTACCAAATCATAACACTTATGTAATTGAATTGGTCAAAAACTAATGTCCATTCTCGAGTTTTTCTCTTCACTGCCAGATTTGATGATCCTGTCCAAGAGCCCCAGATGACATCAACCTCTGTGTAACTAGAGGGAAAGCCTGTTTGGATCCACGTATCGCATTGCAAGGAAGCTCCCGTACCAGGAGAGACACCTAAACCATGAAGGATGTCGTGGATGCTCTGACTGACCAGACAGATGACCTACTTGATGAGTTCAAGACCAGAGACCAAGTTAAAGCAGGATTTGAGTCACTATTGCCACTAGATAATGGAAAAAACTGTTCAGGAGACAACCAATTTGATGCCACTCACCATCTTGGACCTCGCACCAGTCCGGATAGAACTGCCTGGCTTGACCAGATCTCCGAACTACCTCCAGACTGAGAATACACATCCTTGATGAAACATCCTATCAAATAAAGAGACTATGATTGCAAACACATAAACCCCCGACAGGGACAGTCCTCCTGACCGCCCATTTGCGAAAAGTCTATATTCGGTGGGGGAGACATGCGCTAGGCATATTCTCAACCAGCCGGCAGCACAAAAGAGTTGCAGCGCTTTGGGCCAGGAGCAGGTTTTTAGGGCAAGTGGTATCTAAGGGGGGACTGTCATGGAAATATAATGTATTCCATATATTCAAAGTATATTCACATATATGTATTCACAGTTCACAGTTAGGTAGATCTCACTTGCTAAAAAACCCTGTGCTCACATATTTCTAGGCCAGATATAATCAGTCGTTTTAAAGAAATCTGGCCTTCATAAGGCCTTTATAAGGCCTTCGTAAAGGTACAAATGCATGAAGTACAAAAAGTCCTATTAGATATCTGTTGTTTACATTATAGTTATGCAAGACAGCTAGGTCACAAGAATATAAACAATAATTCTGCAACTTCAGCTCTTTTAACCATGATTATCATAATTATCATATTTACACTAGAACAGCCAATAATCTAGCAGCTTTTAATTGTATGTTAATTGACTAACCAGCCCCTTTTTGTAAATGTATAAAACCTTGAATGAATAATAAATGTATGTCTTTGACGAACTGTTATACTGACACTTGCGTTGTGGACAGTCCTCATTTCGTTCTGAGCGCTCAAAAAGCATTAAATAGAGATTTGGAGAAGCAAGCAGCAAACACAGAAGGATATTTTTATCCTAATTAAATTTCCATATCACACTCAGTGCAGAGCTGTGTATATAGAGCACTCAGTGCAGACCTGTATATATATATATATAGAGCACTCAGTGCAGACCTGTATATATATAGAGCACTCAGTGCAGAGCTGTCTATATAGAGCACTCAGTGCAGAGCTGTATATATAGAGCACTCAGTGCAGAGCTGTATATATAGAGCACTCAGTGCAGACCTGTATATATATAGAGCACTCAGTGCAGAGCTGTCTATATAGAGCACTCAGTGCAGAGCTGTCTATATAGAGCACTCAGTGCAGAGCTGTATATATAGCGCACTCAGTGCAGAGCTGTCTATATAGAGCACTCAGTGCAGAGCTGTATATATAGAGCACTCAGTGCAGAGCTGTGTATATCTAGAGAAATCAGTGCAGAGCTGAATATATAGAGCACTCCGTGCAGAGCTGTATATATAGAGCACTCAGTGCAGAGCTGTCTATATAGAGCACTCATTGCAGAGCTGTATATATAGAGCACTCCGTGCAGAGCTGTATATATAGAGCTCTCAGTGCAGAGCTGTGTACATAGAGCACTCAGTGCAGAGCTGTGTATATAGAGCACTCAGTGCAGATCTGTATATATATAGAGCACTCAGTGCAGAGCTGTGTATATAGAGCACTCAGTGCAGACCTGTATATATATAGAGCACTCAGTGCAGAGCTGTCTATATAGAGCACTCAGTGCAGAGCTGTGTATATTGTAAGCTTTTCAGGGGATATAGCTCTGGGATCGCCGTCCGGGTAGACGGAGTGGCACGGAAACAGTTCATTCACAGACAGCAGTTCTGGTAAAAACTGGCCGCAACCAGTTTTATTAAAGTCCACAGCAAACAGAACATAATCAAAACCAAATCATAAACATAAGACCTGGGCTTGTCCAGCCACTAATTACACTTAGATAGATTTCCCTATCTATCCGGGTCCCGACTCTAACAGCCTGGGCCAAAACAACACATATGTTCAGCATTTACCAGCATGGAGTTTCACAGAGTCTCCTCCTTGTGTCTGAAGGCACCTTCAACGTCCAGACTTGAGAGAGCTCCCCTCCTATTCAGCAACTATCCGCATGGATTCTCACAGAGACTACTCCTGTGTCCGGGGTACATTGAGCACCCAGACTGAGATAGCTCAAACTCCTGGAGACACCTTCTGTGCCTGGACCCCTCCTGTGTCCAGACTAAGCAAGCTCTCTGTCTGTGTTCTCAGACACCTACTTCTGGTCTCCTAATTAACACCTGAGTAGTTTCAGGCCTGAGCTGCAAGTGTGCAATGAATGTAAGGTGTAGTGACCTTTCTCTACCACTAGGCTTACAAAGCCATACATTCCCCCATACCCGTCAGCAAAGTACCTAGGTGAAATGTACACCCATTCAACACACATACCCTCACTGTCTCACATATCCCCCCCCCTCTTCTCCAGACCGGAGGGCTGGTCAACAATCCTAAAGAGACAGTGAACTCCGGACCAGTCATAGTCATCATCAACTTCATCTTCACTACCGTCCATTTACCTTCCAAGGCCACTAGCATCCACACAGGATCCAGTCTCTGACCTTTCAGGCAGTCAGGCTTCACTCGGCCTCACATAAACGGTGTCCCCCACACCAGGGGAACAGGAAACAGGCCTGACGCCTATCACTGACACACCTGTCTCCAATTAAGCAGGGTTTATATACCCTTACACACACCCACACACGGGACCTGAGCTGATGTCATAGTCATGTGTTCAGACTTGTGTGTGTGTAAAAGGACCTGTGTGATGTCACAGTCATGTGACTAGTCAGCTGGGGGAAGGAACATGGACAGTCAAAACACACACACTGAGCCATTACAGGAACACCAGCCCAGGGCTGGATTACCTATTCCCCCCCCTTCCAAACTTGTAGGTTTGAACACAAAAATACATCCAATCACCTCAACCCACAGTTCACACAGAGACCATGTACTTGTCCATTGCTCTGTTCAGCCCCCCGGAATATTAGTCAATGACATTCGTTCCTTCCTTAGGGACCTACTGTCTGTCATTGTCACAGACTTCGTCCAGTCACATTTCCGGGTCGTAACCTTGTCAGGTCTCCCCTCCGTTCCCAGCGGTCAATCGTAACCTTGTCAGGTCTTGCCTGGGTATCTAAGGTCCGGTTAGACTTCGTACTGTCCCGTACTCTATCGGGTCGTCTGTATGGGCCTCTCAAACCTGAGTTACTGGAGGTCTCACTACCTCTAAACCCACGCCCACTACCCTCAGTAGACGGCTGCCATCTTCTGCTGCTCAGATGATGCTGTCTATCTACTCGCTGTCTAGCGAGATTCAATTGTTCTACCTCTCGCAGGTAGGTCACACGGTACGCCACCAGCATGCGCACATATTCCAGACTTTCTTCCGTTCCTATAGCGTAGAATGACACCATGCCGTCTTCATCTGGTATCCAGTCCCGACAATCACGTGGACTGCTTACTTTCACCACACCAGACCTCTTCACCATCATCTGCATGGCTCGGCCATTTCTCCCAATTAGCTTTCTCACCAGAACATGAGGCACCCGGATGACCTTTTCCCGCAGACTGTGAGCATTTCTCATAAGCTTCAGTTGTCTAACGGCTTGTTCTGTCTTCAACCGGAGAAACCGCTTTGTGCGAATACATCGCCAGTGCATGTCACTTAGGATTGCCACCCTCTTCACTGTAACTTCGGTCGTGGACAAGACCACCAGCTGTTTAGCTCCTGAGGTCGAGTACACCTTACAGGCTCCCACGGCCTTCCTAAACGCTTCATGACAGACTCACGGGTGCATTCTTCTCTCAAGTCCTCGGGTACATCTACGAGGCACTTGTACCGACACGTTTCGGTCTCACCAGTGGTTTCCAGACGATCAACCAGCTCAGGGTTCAGGGACAACTGACTTTCAGCTTCTTCCCCCTTTACGCTTCTTCTGAGCTGACTCACAGCTACAAATTCGTGAATTTCCGTCCTGACCACTTCCATTTCACATTTATCTTCCGTTACCACACTCTTAGCTCTCCTCAGGTCTATCTTCTCCTGGCCAAAGGGAGCGAGTGCAACGTGTTTGCCCTTTTCTTTCTCCAAGGAGGCCTTGTTCACCGAGTGACACTGTATCAGGCGACTTTTCAGCCCGAGAACTTCTTCCTCTAGTTCCGCCATTCGCCTCTCAGCTGCCCGTCTCTGAAGCTTCTCTTACGTCCACTGGGCTTGTAACCACTCCTTGAGCTCCTTGATCTCGGCTCCGACATCCACCGAATCATCCGAACTCACATCACTCGAGGAAGTATCTGCTTTACACCTCCCATCTCCAGTGGCCAACTCCTGGCCCTGGTCTGTAGCTTCTCTGATGGACTCCTCCATCTTTTCCCGCTCAGCTTCCATTTGGCTGAGCTTTTCCTTAAGGCACATCTCCGCCTTCTGGAGAGTATCACAGGACATCTGTAGCTCCTTCACCTGAGCTTCTAGACTTAGGGTCTTTCTGCGCAGATCACCATTTTCATCACGGGTGTCCTGCAGAGTGGTCTCAACCACCTGGCGCATTTGCTCTGCATCCATCTTATCCTCTTCTAGTTTTTCTTTGACCCTGAGGAGATCCACATAATCTCTCTTCATCTGTTGCAGTTCCCTACTGCGTTCACCACACTCCTTCTTGGAGTCACACAGCTCCTGGTTGAGCTGTTCGCGCAGTCGTTCTAGGATTTGTTCACTTCCAGAAACTCCATCCTGCAGCGCCTCCTTCTCACGCTTCAACTGCAAAACCTCTTCCTTGATTTTGCGGCGGTCCTCTTTAATGGCAAAGAACATATTCTGCCACAGGATAACTTCCTCGTTGCTTCCTTCTAGGACTCGCTGGTCTGAGGATACGTCCTCCAGGTTTTCACATAATTGCAGCATGTCACTCTGATACTGCAGCCGAATAGGTTCCAGCTCTTGGCCATGACTGGCCCCCTCCTCTTCTACCTCTAAAGGAGAATCCACATTTGAAGCATAGGCAGACAGTACTACATTCTCTTCATTTTCATTTTCAGCGAGTACTACCGGAACAACCTTTTTGTGGCCCTTGCGCCGTCGACGACGAGAGGAGGACTCTCTTCCCTCGTCTAGCCTCTCCTGACTGAACTCACTTTTTACTTTCATAGTGTCCCAGTCAGCTACGGGGTCTGTGTCACTCCCCATGGTGTTGTGGACTAACAGGTCACCTCCCACTTTGACGTCACCCCCTTCTACTGGAGCTACCCCGTTATCAACGGTCACATTGTCATTTTTAGGAGGTACCAACCCACCACCAGTAACAATTTTCAGTTTTCCACACTCTACACTCTTGTGAAAATCCGCCCCTTTTTTAGACTCCGCCCCCTTTTTAACAACCACACCGGCAGAGTAATTTTTACACAAAAAATCAGCAGTAGTCTTAGGACTCAGTTCACAACATCTCTTACCACCTCCCCGGGCACTCTGTGACAACACTGGCACCCCCGGAGAGTCCATAGAATGGTCCTCTGCCGCCATTCTATACGGTGCCCACAGCTCCCGCACCATGTCCAGCTGCATGTCCAGTAGATATTTCTCAAATATGCGGTCCGACTCGTCAGACCCATTCGTTGCTCCGTTCACAGCCATCGCGGAGCACTGTTCACACCAGAACTTCACCGCTTTCCCTTGAAAAAAATCTTCGTGGCCCCGCCGAGCCACAGCAAAACTGGATTTGAGTGCGACGACAATCTTCGTAACCCCCACCGAGTCACAGCAAGATGCCTTCGTGACCCCCACCGAGTCACAGCAAGATGCCTTCGTGACCCCACTGAGTCACAGCAAGATGCTTGTATCCACACTCGTCTTCCATGCTGTCAGACTTCTCTGTCTTAACAACGGCAGTCTTCACTCAAGACATACACACTCCACAGTCTTTTCCACAGAAAAATTCAGCTTTGCTGTGCAGACACTTTTTTTTTTCTTTGCAAAGTCTATTAGGGCTACTGTCTCTTTAAGACTGCTCCAACAGACGTTTCTTTTGCTGACACACACTTTTTTTTTTTTTTTTTTTTCTGCTGCTGCTTCAACAGACTTCACCTTTATTGCTGTCTCTAAAGGGTATGCCACACTGAACAATATCGCTAATGGGATCGCTAAAAAACGTCACTATTTAGCGATCCCGTTAGCGATGTTGTTCAGTGCGGCAGCTGCCAGCGACGAGCTTCCTGCTGTGATCTCGCTCGTCGCTGGAATCTTTCCGGACCCTATTTTCTCGTCGGCGCTCCCGCTGGGTAAGTATATATCGCTAGTGTGGCACCTTTTCTTAGCGATTTAGCGGTACTTTTGTACCGCTAAAGTCGTTAAGAAGATCGCTAACGGCGATAGCGTCGTTAACTATATCGCTAAATGTGGCCGCACTTAGCGATATAGAAACAATCCCGCTAGCGATTGCATTAGTATGCGTCGTTATCGTGATCGCTAGCGGGATTGTTTAGTGTGGCAGTACCTTAAGCCACTGTGCTGCACGCACATTCCAGCACCAAGTGTATCAGCCACTGTGCTGCCCCAGCATTCTCCGCCAATTGTAACATTTCCAGGGGATATAGCTCTGGGATCGCCGTCCGGGTAGACGGAGTGGCACGGAAACAGTTCATTCACAGACAGCAGTTCTGGTAAAAACTGGCCGCAACCAGTTTTATTAAAGTCCACAGCAAACAGAACATAATCAAAACCAAATCATAAACATAAGACCTGGGCTTGTCCAGCCACTAATTACACTTAGATAGATTTCCCTATCTATCCGGGTCCCGACTCTAACAGCCTGGGCCAAAACAACACATATGTTCAGCATTTACCAGCATGGAGTTTCACAGAGTCTCCTCCTTGTGTCTGAAGGCACCTTCAACGTCCAGACTTGAGAGAGCTCCCCTCCTATTCAGCAGCTATCCGCATGGATTCTCACAGAGACTACTCCTGTGTCCGGGGTACATCGAGCACCCAGACTGAGATAGCTCAAACTCCTGGAGACACCTTCTGTGCCTGGACCCCTCCTGTGTCCAGACTAAGCGAGCTCTCTGTCTGTGTTCTCAGACTACTTCTGGTCTCCTAATTAACACCTGAGTAGTTTCAGGCCTGAGCTGCAAGTGTGCAATGAATGTAAGGTGTAGTGACCTTTCTCTACCACTAGGCTTACAAAGCCATACATTCCCCCATACCCGTCAGCAAAGTACCTAGGTGAAATGTACACCCATTCAACACACATACCCTCACTGTCTCACAATATATAGAGCACTCAGTGCAGAGCTGTCTATATAGAGCACTCAGTGCAGACCTGTATATATAGAGCACTTCGTGCAGAGCTGTATATATAAAGCACTCAGTGCAGAGCTATCTATATAGAGCACTCATTGCAGAGCTGTATATATAGAGCACTCCGTGCAGAGCTGTATATATAGAGCACTCAGTGCAGAGCTGTGTATATAGAGCACTCAGTGCAGAGCTGTGTATATAGAGCACTCAGTGCAGACCTGTATATATATAGAGCACTCAGTGCAGAGCTGTCTATATAGAGCACTCAGTGCCGAGCTGTCTATAGAGCACTCAATGCAGACCTGTATATATAGAGCACTCCGTGCAGAGCTGTATATATAGAGCACTCAGTGCAGAGCTGTGTATATATAGAGCACTCAGTGCAGAGCTGTCTATATAGAGCAATCAGTGCAGACCTGTATATATAGAGCACTCAAAGCAGACCTGTATATATAGAGCACTCAGTGCAGAGCTGTCTATATAGAGCACTCAGTGCAGAGCTGTGTATATAGAGCACTCAGTGCAGAGCTGTCTATATAGAGCACTCAGTGCAGAGCTGTATATATAGAGCACTCAGTGCAGACCTGTATATATAGAGCACTCAGTGCAGACCTGTATATATAGAGCACTCAGTGCAGAGCTGTCTATATAGAGCACTCAGTGCAGAGCTGTCTTTATAGAGCACTCAGTGCAGAGCTGTATATATAGAGCACTCAGTGCAGACCTGTATATATAGAGCACTCAGTGCAGAGCTGTCTATATAGAGCACTCAGTGCAGAGCTGTCTATATAGAGCACTCAGTGCAGAGCTGTCTATATAGAGCACTCAGTGCAGAGCTGTGTATATATAGAGCACTCAGTGCAGAGCTGTATAAATAGAGCACTCAGTGCAGAGTTTGTGTATATATAGAGCACACAGTGCAGAGCTGAATATATAGAGCACTCCGTGCAGAGCTGTATATATATAGAGTACTCAGTGCAGACCTGTATATATATATATAGAGCACTCAGTGCAGACCTGTATATATTTATAGAGCACTGAGTGCAGAGCTGAATATATAGAGCACTCAGTGCAGAGCTGTGTATATATAGAGCACTCAGTGCAGAGCTGTGCATATAGAGCAGTCAGTGCAGAGCTGTGTATATAGAGCACTCAGTGCAGAGCTGTATATATAGAGCACTCAGTGCAGAGCTGTATATATAGAGCATTCAGTGCAGAGCTGTATATATATATAGAGTACTCAGTGCAGACCTGTATATATATATAGAGCACTCAGTGCAGACCTGTATATATATATAGAGCACTGAGTGCAGAGCTGTCTATATAGAGCACTCAGTGCAGAGCTGAATATATAGAGCACTCAGTGCAGAGCTGTGTATATATAGAGCACTCAGTGCAGAGCTGTGCATATAGAGCACTCAGTGCAGAGCTGTGTATATATAGAGCACTCAGTGCAGAGCTGTGTATGTATAGAGCACTCAGTGCAGAGCTGTTTATATAGAGCACTCAGTGCAGAGCTGTCTATATAGAGCACTCAGTGCAGAGCTGTATATATAGAGCACTCAGTGCAGAGCTGTGTATATAGAGCACTCAGTGCAGATCTGTGTATATATAGAGCACTCAGTGCAGAGCTGTGTATATAGAGCACTCAGTGCAGAGCTGTGTATATAGAGCACTCAGTTCAGAGCTATATATATAGAGTACTCCGTGCAGAGCTGAGTATATAGAGCACTCAGTGCAGAGCTGTGTATATAGAGCACTCAGTGCAGAGCTGTGTATATATAGAGCACTCAGTGCAGAGCTGTGTATATAGAGCACTCAGTGCAGAGCTGTGTACATATAGAGCACTCAGTGCAGAGCTGTGTATATAGAGCACTCAGTGCAGAGCTGTATATATAGAGCACTCAGTGCAGAGCTGTATATATATATAGAGCACTCAGTGCAGAGCTGTATATATAGAGCACTCAGTGCAGAGCTGTATATATATAGAGCACTCAGTGCAGAGCTGTGTATATAGAGCACTCAGTGCAGAGCTGTGTATATAGAGCACTCAGTGCAGAGCTGTGTATATATAGAGCACTCAGTACAGAGCTGTATATATAGAGCACTCCGTGCAGAGCTGTATATATAGAGCACTCAGTGCAGAGCTGTATATAGAGCACTCAGTGCAGAGCTGTATGTAGAGCACTCAGTGCAGAGCTGTGTATATAGCGCACTCAGTGCAGAGCTGCATATATAGAGCACTCCGTGCAGAGCTGTATATATATAGAGTACTCAGTGCAGACCTGTATATATATATATAGAGCACTCAGTGCAGACCTGTATATATATATAGAGCACTGAGTGCAGAGCTGAATATATAGAGCACTCAGTGCAGAGCTGTGTATATATAGAGCACTCAGTGCAGAGCTGTGCATATAGAGCAGTCAGTGCAGAGCTGTGTATATAGAGCACTCAGTGCAGAGCTGTATATATAGAGCACTCAGTGCAGAGCTGTATATATAGAGCACTCAGTGCAGAGCTGTATATATATAGAGTACTCAGTGCAGACCTGTATATACGGATTTTTGTGTTACTCACCGTAAAATCCTTTTCTCCGAGACGCTCATTGGGGGACACAGGACTGTGGGTGTATGCTACTGCCACTAGGAGGCTGACACTAAGTAAACATAAAAAAAGGTTAGCTCCTCCTCCGCCGTATACACCTCAGCACTGGCCACAGGCAAATCCAGTTTAGTGCAAAAAGCAGTAGGAGGCTAAAATAAATCAGAGTTAACACAGATACAGTATATCCAGAAGAAAAAACTGCTGATACAGACTAATCAGAGAATAGAGTTAACTCAAAACAAAGCCATCCGGCTATTAGGGAGGGAACTGTGTCCCCCAATGAGCGTCTCGGAGAAAAGGATTTTACGGTGAGTAACACAAAAATCCGTATTTCTCCTTCGTCTCATTGGGGGACACAGGACTGTGGGACGTCCCAAAGCAGTCCCTTGGGTGGGAAACCGACTCCACAGTGTAGTTTATAATCAAGCATTGCTTATAGGTGCGCAACCGCGCCCTGAAGAATCCTTCTACCCAGACTGGCATCCGCAGAAGTCTGGGTATGGACATTATAATGCTTGGAAAAGGTATGCAGACTGGACCAGGTTGCTGCCTTACAAACCTGTTCCACCGAAGCCTGATGTCGAAGGGCCCAGGAAGCACCCACCGCTCTGGTGGAGTGAGCCTTGATCCCTGCGGGAACCACTGCGCCTCTGATGCGGTAAGCCTCCTGAATGGCTAACCGAATCCACCTAGCCAAGGTTGATTTAGAAGCAGCAAGTCCCTTCCTGCGACCTTCAGGGAGGACAAACAGAGTATCCGTCTGACGAAAGGACGCCGTCCGAGATACATATCTCCTGAGTGCTCTCACCAGATCCAGCGTATGGAGAGCCTTCTCCACACGGTGCGTCGGAGCTGGGCAAAATGAGGGCAAAACAATGTCCTCATTAATATGAAATGAGGACACGACTTTAGGCAAAAAAGGTGGTGTGGTCTGAGCACCACCTTATCCTGATGGAAAAGTAAGTACGGAGCTCGACAAGACAGTGCAGCCAGCTCCGAAACCCGCCTTATGGATGTTATGGCTACCAAAAACACCACTTTCCAGGAAAGAAATGATAGAGAAACCTCCTGCAAAGGTTCAAAAGGAGATTCCTGCAGGACTCCCAGGACTAGATTGAGATCCCAAACATCTAAGGGAGCCTTATAGGGGGGAACTATATGGACAACCCCTTGAATAAAGGTCCTAACTTGAAAATTAGACGCGATCCTTCGCTGAAAAAGCACTGATAAGGCTGATATCTGGCGTCTAAGCGTACTTGGTGCTAGACCTGAATCTAGGCCTGCCTGGAGAAATGACAGAATGTTTGGAATTGAAAACTGAAGCGGGGAACAACCATGTTCCCTGCACCAAGTAAAAAAGACCTTCCAAGTCCCGTGGTAGATGCGAGCCGAGACAGGCTTTCGGGCGCTAGCCATCGTCGCGGCGACTTTTTTAGAGAATCCAGCCCTGGTCAGGATCCAAGATTCAACGGCCAAGCCGTCAAACACAGGACCGCTGAGTTCTGGTGGTAAACTGGGCCTTGAGAAAGAAGGTCCGCGCGCTCTGGCAGTCGCCAGGGTGCGTCGGCGAGCAATTGTACCAGCTCCGCGTACCATGGGCGACGTGGCCAATCTGGAGCGATTAATATCGCTGGGACCCCTTCTAACCTGATCTTTCTGATCACCCTTGGGAGCAGAGCTATTGGAGGAAACAAGTACGGAAGATGAAACTGATTCCATGGTAGAACCAGGGCATCCACTGCAATTGCCTGCGGATCCCGGTACCGGGAAACAAAGTTGGGCACCTTGGCATTTATCTTGGAAGCCATCAGGTCCACATCTGGGGTTCCCCAGCGTCGGCATATCTGCTGAAAGATCTCGGGATGTAGAGACCATTCCCCTGATGCTATGCCGTGACGGCTGAGAAAATCTGCTGCCCAGTTTTCCTCGCCCGGTATGTGGACTGCTGAAATCACAGAGTGATTTTTCTCTGCCCAGGTTAGAATCTGTTTTACCTCGTGCATGGCCGCCCTGCTGCGGGTACCTCCCTGATGGTTTATGTATGCCACCGCCGTGGCATTGTCCGATTGTATTCGGACTGGGCGGCCCGCCAGATGCTGATAAAAATGCCTCAGAGCCAGCCGAACCGCTCGGATCTCTAAAATATTGATCGGGAGGGTCGATTCCTGCTGAGACCAAATTCCCTGAGCTGTGTGGTGACGAAACACTGCTCCCCATCCGAGAAGGCTGGCGTCCGTTGTGACAACCAACCAAAAATTTGGAGGAAACAAACGACCCTGTCGAAGAGTGGTGTCCCTCGTCCACCACATAAGAGTCTGTCTGATCTGCAGGGACAGGCGACACCGCAGATTGAGGGAGTAAGGGCTCCCGTCCCATACCGCCAAGAGTGCATGTTGAAGGGGGCGAAGATGAAATTGGGCAAAAGGAATAGCCTCGATTGCTGCCACCATCCTTCCTAGGACCCTCATGCAAAACCGGATGGTGTGAGGAATTGGTTGGCGAAGTATCCGTACCTCTTGGCGGAGAACTAAGGCCTTGTCTTGAGGAAGAATTATCAACCCCTGAGCGGTGTCGAAATTCATCCCTAAAAAGGTGATCTTCCGAGATGGCACGGGAGATGACTTCTTCATATTTACCAGCCACCCTAAACGAGCAAGGGTGTCTAACGTAATGCTGACACTTTCCTCGCAGGTCTGAAAAGACGGCCCCTTGATGAGGAGATCGTCTAAGTAAGGCAGAATGACTATCCCCCTGGAGTGCAAAATGGACACAACAGCAGCCATGACCTTTGTGAACACTCTGGGGGCTGTGGCTAGCCCGAATGCAGGGCTGCGAACTGAAATGAAGCCGTCGATGGCAAACCAAAAAACTTTTGATGAGGGGAAAATGGGATATGAAGATAGAAAATATTAGACTGAGAGTCCTCATGGTTGATACTTTTATGGCTAACTGATTAGCCATTAAAGTATCACACTGAGGACTCTCAAGTAAATATTTTCTATCTAGCTAACACGGTACGAAGATACACATCTTCTATAATATGAAGATAGGCATCCTGAATGTCTATTGATGCTAGAAATTCCCCTTTTTCCATGGCTGCAATGACCGAACGGAGAGATTCCATTCGGAAATGCCGAATTTTGACAAACCGGTTTAACCGCTTTAGATCTAGAATGGGCCTTACGGTCCCATCCTTCTTGGGTACAATGAACAGGTTGGAATAAAAACCCTGACCTCTTTCGACCTCTGGTACAGGTACAACAACTCCGCTGTGTCGAAGAGATTCGACCGCCTTGAATAAGGCACGACGTCGAGACTCCTCCTTGGGAAGGCGCGAGGGGAAAAAGCGATTTGGGGGAAGGCTGGTAAATTCTATTTTGTACCCTGTGGAGACTAACTCCCTGACCCACTCGTCGTGAGTCACTGATAGCCAAGTGGGACGAAACCAGAGTAAGCGGCCGCCTACCCTGGAAAAATTGACCGGATTTTGCCTCCAGTCATTTGTCCGAATATCTTTGGGGTTTGGACCCTCTGGATCTTGGCTGATAAGATCTCCCTCTTCCCAGAGGATTGGTCCTGTAGGTGACCTGGCGATCTTTGGCCTGATTAGGCCGACCTGAGCCGCTGGAGGTGGCTGGCATGGCCCAGCCTGGGTTACGAAAGGCTCTGAAACGAGGCTGAGGTTGTCGACGAAAAGGTTGTTTAAACCTTTGCTGAGGAAGGAAATTGCTCTTCCCTCCCGTTGCATCAGATATAAGCTGATCCAATCTCTCGCCAAATAACCGACCACTGTGATATGGTAAGGATGTAAGCGATTTCTTTGAAGTCGAATCCGCTCGCCAGGTTCTTAGCCACAAGGATCTTCTAATGGCAATTGCATTAGCAGCGGCTAATGCTGCGCAATTTGCCGCATCCATGGATGCATTAATTAAGAAGTCTCCGGCAAGAGCTATTTGATTAGAAATCTGAGTTACCTCAGACGGCACCTCTATGCCGTGAAGAGCTTTATTTAGAGATTCCGACCAGGATATCATGGCCTTGGCAACCCAAGTTGCTGCAAAAGAAGGAGAGAGAGCAGAACCTGACGCCTCAAATACCGAACGGGCCAAACTCTCAATTAGACGATCCGTTGGCTCCTTAATAGAGGAACCGCTGGGAATAGAGAGGAGCGTTTTAGATGCCAAACGCGAAACAGGAGGATCAACCGAAGGAGATTCTGTCCACTTTTTAAGGAGCTCAGGAGCAAAAGGATATCTAGTATTGAGAGCCTTTTGTCCAGCAAAGCGCTTGTCCGGTTTCTCCCGGTGGCGCTGCACTAATTCCTCAAACTCAGGATGAGCACCAAAAACCTTATGGGCTTGCCTGGCTCGTTTAAAGGTCACCTTGTGACCAGAGGTCAAGGTGGACTCATCGTCTATCCCCAGAGTTTGATTGATAGCTTCGATCAAACTGTCAATTGTTTCTTGACTATACTGCGCCTCTAGATTAAGTGACTCCTCCATATCGGAATCCGAATATTGATCACTTGCCAAGGGAGAGGGAGAGCGGGAGACGGAACTAAAAGATGCCGAGGCTCCAGACGGCATGGGCGACACAGTGTGGGTTCGTTTCCCCTGTGTCTGCCTGGTGCGAGCGCGGCCCCTGCAGGCCTGAGGTTCCTGAGATGTATTCAAGACAGGAGAACCACTGTCCCTGCTCCTATCGGGAGCTTGAAGGGACTCAACCGCTCTAGTCAATGACGCCACAGATTGAGCCAGGGAAAGGGCCCATTCAGGAGGGCTTGGCGCACTAGGCTCGGCTATAGGAGAAGGTTCCTGAGCCCGTTCAGAGTCACAGGCCTCGCAGACCCGAGAAGTCTGGGCATGCGGAAAAAGGGACTTACAAGCAATGCATGCGGTATAAAGTATCGTATGCGTCTTGGTTCTTTTGGACATTCTGAATCCGTCACAGTACACAATAAACTGGATGTGTCAAACAGCGGAAGGGGCGCAAAAGTGCACAACAATCAGGCTGGAGGTAGTAGCACTCACCCCAGTCCTGTATCCCAGCGTCCCTTAGTGAGTTTCTCCAGGTGGAATTGCCTGCGGCTCCAATCTTTCAAAAAAAAAAAAAAAAAAATGGTCTGGAAACTGAACCAGACGTGTGCCTCCATCAGACACTAAGCAATAACTGGATTTGCCTGTGGCCAGTGCTGAGGTGTATACGGCGGAGGAGGAGCTAACCTTTTTTTATGTTTACTTAGTGTCAGCCTCCTAGTGGCAGTAGCATACACCCACAGTCCTGTGTCCCCCAATGAGACGAAGGAGAAATATATATAGAGCACTCAGTGCAGACCTGTATATATATATAGAGCACTGAGTGCAGAGCTGTCTATATAGAGCACTCAGTGCAGAGCTGAATATATAGAGCACTCAGTGCAGAGCTGTGTATATATAGAGCACTCAGTGCAGAGCTGTGCATATAGAGCACTCAGTGCAGAGCTGTGTATATATAGAGCACTCAGTGCAGAGCTGTGTATGTATAGAGCACTCAGTGCAGAGCTGTTTATATAGAGCACTCAGTGCAGAGCTGTCTATATAGAGCACTCTGTGCAGAGCTGTATATATAGAGCACTCAGTGCAGAGCTGTGTATATAGAGCACTCAGTGCAGATCTGTGTATATATAGAGCACTCAGTGCAGAGCTGTGTATATAGAGCACTCACTGCAGAGCTGTGTATATAGAGCACTCAGTTCAGAGCTATATATATAGAGTACTCCGTGCAGAGCTGAGTATATAGAGCACTCAGTGCAGAGCTGTGTATATAGAGCACTCAGTGCAGAGCTGTGTACATATAGAGCACTCAGTGCAGAGCTGTGTATATAGAGCACTCAGTGCAGAGCTGTATATATAGAGCACTCAGTGCAGAGCTGTATATATATATAGAGCACTCAGTGCAGAGCTGTATATATAGAGCACTCAGTGCAGAGCTGTATATATATATAGAGCACTCAGTGCAGAGCTGTGTATATAGAGCACTCAGTGCAGAGCTGTGTATATAGAGCACTCAGTGCAGAGCTGTGTATATATAGAGCACTCAGTGCAGAGCTGTATATATAGAGCACTCCGTGCAGAGCTGTATATATAGAGCACTCAGTGCAGAGCTGTATATAGAGCACTCAGTGCAGAGCTGTATGTAGAGCACTCAGTGCAGAGCTGTGTATATAGCGCACTCAGTGCAGAGCTGCATATATAGAGCACTCAGTGCAGAGCTGTATATATAGAGCACTGTGCAGAGCTCTGTATATATATAGAGCACTCAGTGCACAGCTGTATATATAGAGCACTTAGTACAGAGCTGTATATATATATATAGAGCACTCAGTGCAGAGCTGTATATATAGAACACTCAGTGCAGAGCTGTGTATATATAGACCACTCAGTGAAGAGCTGTATATATAGAGCACTCAGTGCAGAGCTGTATATATAGAGCACTGTGCAGAGCTCTGTATATATATAGAGCACTCAGTGCAGAGCTGTATATATAGAGCACTCAGTGCAGAGCTGTATATATATATAGAGCACTCAGTGCAGAGCTGTGTATATAGAGCACTCAGTGCAGAGCTGTGTATATAGAGCACTCAGTGCAGAGCTGTGTATATAGAGCACTCAGTGCAGAGCTGTGTATATATAGAGCACTCAGTGCAGAGCTGTATATATAGAGCACTCCGTGCAGAGCTGTATATATAGAGCACTCAGTGCAGAGCTGTATATAGAGCACTCAGTGCAGAGCTGTGTATATAGAGCACTCAGTGCAGAGCTGCATATATAGAGCACTCAGTGCAGAGCTGTATATATAGAACACTCAGTGCAGAGCTGTGTATATATAGACCACTCAGTGCAGAGCTGTATATATAGAGCACTCAGTGCAGAGCTGTATATATAGAGCACTGTGCAGAGATCTGTATATATAGAGCACACAGTGCTGAGCTGTATATATATAGAGCACTCAGTGCAGAGCTGTGTGTATAGAGCACTCAGTGCAGAGCTGTGTATATATAGAGCACTGTGCAGAGGAGCTGTATATATAGAGCACTCAAGTGCAGAGCTGTGTATATATAGAGCACTTAGTGCAGAGCTGTGTATATAGAGCACTCAGTGCAGAGCTGTATATATAGAGCACTCAGTGCAGAGCTGCATATATAGAGCACTCAGTGCAGAGCTGTATATATAGAGCACTCAGTGCAGAGCTGTATATAGAACACTCAGTGCAGAGCTGTATATAGAGCACTCAGTGCAGAGCTGTGTATATAGAGCACTCAGTGCAGAGCTGTATATATAGAGCACTCAGTGCAGAGCTGTCTATATAGTGCACTCAGTGCAGAGCTGTGTATATATAGAGCAATCAGTGCAGAGCTGAATATATAGAGCACTCCGTGCTGAGCTGTATATATAGAGCATTCAGTGCAGAGCTGTCTATATAGAGCACTCAGTGCAGAGCTGTCTATATAGAGCACTCAGTGCAGAGCTGTAAATATAGAGCACTCAGTGCAGAGCTTTATATATAGAGCACTCAGTGCAGACGTGTATATATAGAGCACTCAGTGCAGAGCTGTATATATATAGAGCACTCAGTGCAGACCTATATATATAGAGCACTCAGTGCAGACCTGTATATATAGAGCACTCAGTGCAGAGCTGTGTATATAGAGCACTCATCTTCATTGCAGAAGCTGTCTATATAGAGCACTCAGTGCAGACCTGTATATATAGAGCACTCAGTGCAGACCTGTATATATAGAGCACTCAGTGCAGAGCTGTATACATTGAGCACTCAGTGCAGAGCTGTCTATATAGAGCACTCAGTGCAGAGCTGTCTATATAGAGCACTCAGTGCAGAGCTGTGTATATATAGAGCAGTAAGTGCAGAGCTGTATATATAGAGCACTCAGTGCAGAGCTGTGTATATATAGAGCAATCAGTGCAGAGCTGAATATATAGAGCACTCCGTGCAGAGCTATATATATAGAGCACTCAGTGCAGAGCTGTCTATATAGAGCACTCAGTGCAGAGCTGTATATATAGAGCACTCCGTGCAGAGCTGTATATATAGAGCACTCAGTGCAGAGCTGTGTATATAGAGCACTCAGTGCAGAGCTGTGTATATAGAGCACTCAGTGCAGACCTGTATATATATATAGAGCACTCAGTGCAGACCTGTATATATATAGAGCACTCAGTGCAGACCTGTATATATATAGAGCACTCAGTGCAGAGCTGTCTATATAGAGCACTCAGTGCAGAGCTGTATATATAGAGCACTCAGTGCAGACCTGTATATATAGAGCACTCAGTGCAGACCTGTATATATATAGAGCAATCAGTGCAGAGCTGTCTATATAGAGCACTCAGTGCAGAGCTGTCTATATAGAGCACTCAGTGCAGAGCTGTATATATAGCGCACTCAGTGCAGAGCTGTCTATATAGAGCACTCAGTGCAGAGCTGTATATATAGAGCACTCAGTGCAGAGCTGTATATATAGAGCACTCAGTGCAGAGCTGTCTATATAGAGCACTCATTGCAGAGCTGTCTATATAGAGCACTCAGTGCAGAGCTGTACAAATAGATCACTCAGTGCAGAGCTGTATATATAGAGCACTGTGCAGAGCTCTGTATATATATAGAGCACTCAGTGCAGAGCTGTCTATATAGAGCACTCAGTGCAGAGCTGTGTATATATAGAGCAGTAAGTGCAGAGCTGTATATATAGAGCACTCAGTGCAGAGCTGTGTATATATAGAGCAATCAGTGCAGAGCTGAATATATAGAGCACTCCGTGCAGAGCTATATATATAGAGCACTCAGTGCAGAGCTGTCTATATAGAGCACTCAGTGCAGAGCTGTATATATAGAGCACTCCGTGCAGAGCTGTATATATAGAGCACTCAGTGCAGAGCTGTGTATATAGAGCACTCAGTGCAGAGCTGTGTATATAGAGCACTCAGTGCAGACCTGTATATATATATAGAGCACTCAGTGCAGACCTGTATATATATAGAGCACTCAGTGCAGACCTGTATATATATAGAGCACTCAGTGCAGAGCTGTCTATATAGAGCACTCAGTGCAGAGCTGTATATATAGAGCACTCAGTGCAGACCTGTATATATAGAGCACTCAGTGCAGACCTGTATATATATAGAGCAATCAGTGCAGAGCTGTCTATATAGAGCACTCAGTGCAGAGCTGTCTATATAGAGCACTCAGTGCAGAGCTGTATATATAGCGCACTCAGTGCAGAGCTGTCTATATAGAGCACTCAGTGCAGAGCTGTATATATAGAGCACTCAGTGCAGAGCTGTATATATAGAGCACTCAGTGCAGAGCTGTCTATATAGAGCACTCATTGCAGAGCTGTTATATAGAGCACTCGTGCAGAGCTGTATATATAGAGCACTCAGTGCAGAGCTGTAATAGAGCACTAGTGCAGGTGTATAGACACTCAGTGAACTTATATATAGAGCACTCAGTGCAGAGCTGTTATATAGAGCACTCAGTGCAGAGCTGTGTATATATAGAGCATAGTGCAGAGCTGTATATATAGAGCACTCAGTGCAGAGCTGTGTATATATAGAGCAATCAGTGCAGAGCTGAATTATATAGAGCACTCTCAAGTGCAGAGCATAGCATTTATATATAGAGCACTCAGTGCAGAGCTGTCTATATAGAGCACTCAGTGCAGAGCTGTATATATAGAGCACTCCGTGCAGCAAGTAGCAGAGTATATATAGAGCACTCAGTGCAGAGCTGTGTATATAGAGCACTCAGTGCAGAGCTGTGTATATAGAGCACTCAGTGCAGACTTGTATCATATCAATTATAAGAGCACTCAGTGCAGACCTGTATATATATAGAGCACTCAGTGCAGACCTGTATATATATGAGCACTCAGTGCAGAGCTGTCTATATAGAGCACTCAGTGCAGAGGTGTATATATAGAGCACTCAGTGCAGACCTGTATAATAGAGCATCAGTGCAGACCTGTATATATAAGAGCAATCAGTGCAGAGCTGTCTATATAGAGCACTCAGTGCAGAGCTGTCTATATAGAGCACTCAGTGCAGAGCTGTATATAACGCACTCAGTGCAGAGCTGTCTATATAGAGCACTCAGTGCAGAGCTGTATATATAGAGCACTCAGTGCAGAGCTGTATATATAGAGCACTCAGTGCAGACTGTACTATATAGAGCACTCATTGCAGAGCTGTATATATAGAGCACTCCGTGCAGAGCTGTATATATAGAGCTCTCAGTGCAGAGCTGTGTACATAAGAGCACTCAGTGCAGAGGTGTGTATATAGAGCACTCAGTGCAGACCTTTAAAATATATAGAGCACTCAGTGCAGAGCTGTGTATATAGAGCACTCAGTGCAGACCTGTATATATATAGAGCACTCAGTGCAGAGCTGTCTATATAGAGCACTCAGTGCAGAGCTGTGTATATATAGAGCACTCAGTGCAGAGCTGTCTATATAGAGCACTCAGTGCAGAGCTGTTATATAGAGCACTCAGTGCAGAGCTGTGTATATATAGAGCACTCAGTGCAGAGCTGTCTATATAGAGCACTCAGTGCAGAGCTGTATATATAGAGCACTCCGTGCAGAGCTGTATATATAGAGCACTCAGTGCAGAGCTATCTATATAGAGCACTCTTGCAGAGCTGTATATATAGAGCACTCCGTGCAGAGCTGTATATATAGAGCACTCAGTGCAGAGCTGTATATAGAGCACTCAGTGCAGAGCTGTGTATATAGAGCACTCAGTGCAGACCTGTATATATATAGAGCACTCAGTGCAGAGCTGTCAATATAGAGCACTCAGTGCAGAGCTGTCTATATAGAGCACTCCGTGCAGAGCTGTGTATATATAGAGCACTCAGTGCAGAGCTGTCTATATAGAGCAATCAGTGCAGACCTGTATATATAGAGCACTCAAGCAGACCTGTATATATAGAGCACTCAGTGCAGAGCTGTCTAATATAGAGCACTCAGTGCAGAGCTGTGTATATAGAGCACTCAGTGCAGAGCTGTCTATATAGAGCACTCAGTGCAGAGCTGTATATATAGAGCACTCAGTGCAGACCTGTATATATAGAGCACTCAGTGCAGACCTGTTATATATAGAGCACTCAGTGCAGACCTGTATATATAGAGCACTCAGTGCAGACCTGTATATATAGAGCACTCAGTGCAGACTGTAATATAGAGCACTCAGTGCAGAGCTGTATATATAGAGCACTCGTGCAGAGCTGTATATATATAGAGCACTCAGTGCAGAGCTGTATATATAGAGCACTCAGTGCAGAGCTGTATATATAATAGAGCACTCAGTGCAGAGCTGTATATATAGAACACTCAGTGCAGAGCTGTGTATATATAGACCACTCAGTGAAGAGCTGTATATATAGAGCACTCAGTGCAGACTGTATATATAAAGCACTCAGTGCAGAGCTGTGTATTAATGAGCACTCAGTGCAGAGCTGTTATATAGAGCACTCGTGCAGACCCGTATATATAGAGACTCAGTGCAGAGCTGTCTATATAGAGCACTCATGAGAGTGTTATATAAAAATCCCGGGGAGCTGTATATAAAGAGCTTCAGTGCAGACTGTTAATAGAGACTCAGTCAGAGCTGTCATAAGAGCCTCAGTGCAGAGCTGTAAATATAGGCACTCAGTGCGAGGTTAAAATGAGCATCATGCAAATTTTATTAAAAACACTCAGTGCAGGCTGTTTTATAGAGCACTCAGTGCGAGCTTTAAAATAGAGCACTCATTTCAGAGGTTTTTAAAAGAGCACTCCCGGGAGAGCTGTAAAATATAACTCCCCCCCCCGGACTGTAATAACCCTCGGGAGACGTTATATAGAGACTCAGTGCGACTTTAAATTTTAGACATCTGCAGATTGTAAAATAGAGCACCGTGGGAGACCCGTTTTATAGAGCACTCATGCAATGTTAAAAAAGGGGGCACCCGTGCAGACCGTATTATAGAGCACTCAGTGCAAGCTTATAATGAGACCCAGTGCAGAGTGTCTTATGACCCAGTGAGAGCTGTTAAAAGCCTCGGCAGAGCGTGTTATATAGAGCAATTTGGGGAGAGCTGTTATAAGAACCAGTGCAGAGCTTTTATAAGCATGTGCAAACTTAATAATAAGCACCTGCGGCTATTTATAGAGCACTCATTTCAGAGCTGTTATATAGAGCACTCCGGAAAAGGGTGTAATAAGGCACTCTGCAGACTGTTTATAGAGCACTCA
>JARQOD010008700.1:0-34560 GCA_033576555.1 Oophaga sylvatica
ATTTTCATCTTTACTGGCACTAGAAATTAGTAAAACATGTTGACATGAATTGTCAGAATGAGTGGGGGCGTTGCTAGGGTTTTTTAGGCAAACATTTAAATAGTAATGCATTTGTATAGCAGTGGGATCTTTTAAACCAAAAAATTTTTGTGTTCTTTTGAAGTTACAGCTCAAAGACATTTAAATCTGAAAAAATTGTGACAGCAGACTGAATTGAAATAATTAAAAAGGGAAGCTTTTGCAGAAAAAATACAAATTTTAAAAGGGGGTCAAAAAAAAATTTATAAATGGATAAAAATCCAAAAAGATTTGGTATACAGAAAGCGAAAAAAAAATGTTGCATAATTAAAAGTTAAAAGAAATACAAAAAATAAAAAACCCCCGGGGGTTTTGGGTGTATCAAGCTCAAAAAATGTGTTTATTTTGTATTATCCAAGATATAATTTTAAACAAACAGCCAAGGATTTTAAAATTTTGAAGTACCCCTTATAATTTTTTTTGGGGAAATTATGACGCTCAATTTAAAGGGGTTTTTTTTCAGTATATATATTTTTTTTTTGGGGAGTGTATCTACATTATCTCAGCAATTCTTTACAAAGAATCTTGGCATGGTTTTTCGATGGGTAAAAAAAATTACTATCTGGTTTTTAAGGTTTTGGGTTGTGTTAGAAGCTAAATATTTTTTATTACTAGCTAACAGGGACTTAGAATAATCTTTTTTGGCACTTAAAATTTTGAAAAACAGTTTGACCTGAAATTGTAAAAATTTTAGTAAAGGCGATGTCAAAAATTTTGGGGGAAAAAAAAAAAATTTTTTTTGCATTGTGTATAGTCAGGGGGATTTTTAAAAAACCAAACTTTTTTTGGTTTTTGATAGCAATGCCCAGAATGAGGGGGGGTCGAATGCCCTGAAAAGTACAAGGGAAAAAGTCGCATGCATTAAAAAATTAAATTTTTTCCCTATTTACCTGAAAAGTGTGAAAGGGGGGAAAATCATGGGGGAAAAAATTTTGAAAAAGGACGTTTTGCAGTAAAAAATTTACAAATTTTTTTAAAAGGGTTTAAAATAATTTTCAGGGAAAAAAAAAACCAAAAGGTGGGATATACAGCAGCAAAAAAAAAAAACCCAAAAGTTTTGGCATGAAGTTACAGCCCAAAGACATATACTTATCAGAAAAAAAACCCAAAAAAAGGGGGGTTTACAGCTGCAAAAAAATACCCAAAAAGCAGACGGTAGAAACATTCAAATCAATATATAATGGGGCCCCATCCCCAAATTTTTTAGTTTTAAAAAAATAGCAGTCAAAGTAACCACAAAAATTCCCCTTTTAGGCAGAATTTGCCTATTTTTAGGATTAAAAATTTCTCAAAAAAACCATGTATATAAATTTTAAAATAATTCCCCCATCACGATGTAATATAATGATTTTTGCATGAAATGCGGGGGTCAAAAATCTACTGTGGGAAATTTTTGGGTCAATTACCCAAAACCTTGAGGACAAAATTTAAAAAAAGCAGTTGTGTATTTGGGCCCCAAACAAATATTAGTTATGCGTTGCTTTCAGTGTCAACCATAGCACCCTCTCATGTGCTAGCAAATACAGAGCAAATTTTAATGATGTTGGGTTTGCAAAGTCGGGGCCCTCAAATACTTGTGCGTGATATGAAGTAAAAAGCCATCCATATGAGGAGCATTTTTAAAAAGCGTTTTTATAGTTGGCCAAAAAAATATTAGTTATGGTTCACTACCAAAAAAACCATAGCCCCCTCTGGCTAGTATTCGGGAAAATTTAAAATTTCACCATCCCCCTTTTTTAACCCCTTAAACAATAATGTACGGGGGGGTTTTTTTATTTTTTAATACGTAGACATATTGTGAAGGGAAATTTGGGGCCTGGAGATACCATTTTTTTAAAATATTTTTTTAAAGGTTTTTAAAACTTTTTGCTCTTCACAGATTTATTTTACATTTTTTTTTTTTTTTTTGCTTAAGGATCGTGTCAGAGGGTTTTTATGTTTTTAAAACTGATAGGAAATTGTGAACGGACATTGGGTCCATGTGGGGCTGTTGGACAATCCCGGGGATGCTTTGGGTTTCTGGGGCAATCCTTTGGCACCCGGGCAGCCCTAAAAAAAAAAACTGAAAAATTTAAAAAAATTGTGCTGGCCCCCAAACGCGCACAGTATCTAGAAAAATTGAGCGAGTTGCTTCCCCAAAAAAACCCCTCAAGTGTTGAATGTTAAATTTTCCCCCTATGGCTACACAAGACCAAACTGTATAGCTGGTGCGTACGTTCTTGCAGCGCAAACCCCCTTTTTAAAAAAGCTAAGCCACAGATTTAAAAAAAACGGGAGTTGAGACGTGTCCCGGCCTATTTTGGTACATCCCACTTTCCCAGGGACGATATTGAGTACCTTTAACCAAAAAATTTTGGTACAAAAAATTTTTAAAAACCGTGTTTCGGCCCTCCCCCATGCCAGGCACTTGTGCAGTACTCTAACCCTTTAAAATTCGATTTTGATCGCTTCAAAAAAAAATTGGGGGCAAAATTTTTACCAACCTGTTTTTTCTATAAGAATACAGGCCCCCCCAGCGCACCCCCAAAAGTGTTTTTAATGTAGGGGGGAAAAAGATTATCGTGGTGCTTAAAATACCACCTTTTTTTAGATGGTGGGGTCCCTGATCTTTTAAAAAATTTTTCCCCCCCCCATGACCCACAGCACACTTATGCTGTACCAGCACCGCTGCAGCTGCGTTTTTTTTGCTAAAAAAGGAAACCCTTTTTTTCATCTTTTTTATTATAGTACGGTTGGGGGATACCAATCCTATGCAACGATTTCGAGTAGCGTTTAAAAAAAACAGGGACAAAAAATTTTTTTCAACCCCCGTTTCGGGCGTCATGCCTACCAGAAGCACTCTGTGCCCCCTACCATAGCCCCCCAAAATCGATCTGATTTAATATTCAACAAAAAAAAAGGGGGGGAAACTTTTTTTAGCTTTGCTGTGTTTCTGGGCCCATGTCGTACCAGAAAGACCTATTTTGGGAAGGGGCCCCCCCCCTATGCAGCGGGTTTTTACCACTACTCAACAAAAATGGCTTTCAAATTTTTTTAAAAAATTCGTGTTTCGGGGCTATTTATGTCATAGCAGAAGCAAACCCATTTCCCGTACTCTAGACCCTAATATTCTTTTTGATCAAACCCTTTAACAAAAAAAAAGCGGGGTTTAGAGGGGCCCGGCCTATTTGGACATGACAAATGTTTCTGACTCTCATTCCCCCCCAGAAGAACCCTTGCCATGTACCCAAGACCATAATTTCCAAAATCGGGGGAATTTGGGGTTTCTTTGCTTTGTTTTTAGGGATTTAAAAAAAAATTTGGAAAAAATGAAAATCCCCGCCCTGTGGTAATTTAGTGAGAACATTTTTAAAAAAAATGGGTATCGTCAACCCCCGGGCCCCCGGGGACCCCGGGCTTTCCCCCTTTTCCATTAGTTTTCAAAAATCAGCTCCTTAACAATAAAAAAAAAATCGGTGTCCTGTTTGGGGGGTTAAAAATTTATAGTTTAAAATTTTTCCCTTGCTAAAGAACAGTAAAAAGGCGTGCGTAAACAATAAAACCCCCCCAAAAATCTCACCCTACAAAAAACATTATAAATGTATATTTTAAAAAATTTACAGTTAAAAAAGGAACATTTTAAAAAGTCTTTTGCGTAAACTTAAACCCCAAAATTCACCACTATCAAAACTATTGCCTAGAGGCGCCCGGGCGAGAATTTCCTTTTGTGGTATCAAGAGTCCTGCTATACCGTGTTTGCTCGGGGAAATGGGGTTTTTTCCCCCGTGACATCATGTTGTGTAAAAGGAAAGGGGCCCCGGTACGACCCCCCTGGGGGTTTAATGCGTGTTTTTTTTTAATTATTTTTCAATTCAAAACCCCACACTTTTGGGGGAAAGGACAGGTTTTTTTTCACAGAATTTTACGTTTCATTTGGGGTTTAATCTTTGTTTAAAACATCATTTGCAAAAATTTTTTTTAAAATCGCACAGCTCTGCAAAAAAGTCGGGTTTTGGGCTGCATTAAATATTCTTTTTTTATGTCGCGGAAAAATTTTAGTCTGTTCTGCGAGAGTTTATTATGCACGTACTGGGGCAACTGTCAAAAAAATTTTGGTTTTGTTCACCGTCCAAAAGGGTGTTGATTGTAAGGCGATCGACCATAAATCCTTCTGCTTCTTACTTACACGCCGGGGCGATCCCGGGCCCCTTTCTTTGGTGCTAAGACGGCTGAATGGCAGCTGCTGTTTTCCCCTTTGCTATTTGCAGTTCTGTGTTTTCCCCAGATTTTTTAAAAAACCGATACTCTCAGTTTTCCCGGGGGGGCCGGTTGGGCTGTTTTTTCACGTCTGCGACACCCCCCGGGGAAAGAGGCCCGTTCTCACCCCCGTTTTTTTTCTCAAATCCTTTAAAGCGCTGCTGCAAAAAATCGCGAAGGGACACCCCCCCTAACTAAAGAAAAGATAGTGGTGTAGTTAACGCTAAGTGGGGGAGATATAGGAAGAGCTACATGACCCCTTTACTTGATTCAACGCGATTTTTTTTAAAGACTCCCCCGATTATGGGTGAAACGTTTGCATGATTGTTTTTTTTAAAATTACAATAGGGGGGCCCCAGACATATTATTTTACAAGTATCCCCCGGGTGTGGCAAAAAGGAATAAAAAATTAACAGACATCTCGCTGCGGGGCGGGGTTTGGGGGGTTTTTTCTCCCTAAAAATGAAAACCTCACGGGCGATTTTGCAGTTTAAAAATTAAAAATATAGCATACAGAATGGGGCACAACACTTCCAAAGAAATTTGCACAGTAAAAAAAATTATATCTAAGTTACCGCAGAATTTTTATCTGGTGATAAGTACACTAAAAGATTGCGTAGAATTATGTTACAAGTATGAGACGTGAGTTTTATTCGAGTTTGGTGAAAAAAGGGTTGGAGGTGGGGGGGGTTTTTCGTAGGGTGTTTTTTTTTTTTTCAAGCTGCAGCCCCCTGTGTTAGTTTAAAAAATGAAAAAAAAATTAACTATCCGCCCCGAATGATACTAGGGGCCACACGCACAAAGCTAAAAATTTGAAAGCTATCGTAACGCGGTAAAAAAAATTTCCCCTAGTTATCGGGGGGGGTCACAGGGTTTCAGGGATACAAAAACACTTCCCCCGGGTTTTTAAGGACCCGCTACCTTTTCATTCCAGAGCCGTGTCTTAGCGAATCCCCCCTTTTTTTGGGGGTTGGGAGGATTTAGTCCAGTTCGGCGAATCGAAATCTAAAATTTTGGGGGCCTCCACGATCTCAACCGGAATCGCGAGCCGAGCGGCTCAGTCGCCACGGGTTTTTCCCAAACCCCCAGCCCCCACAGCGTTTTGTATGAGAAAATTTTTATTAAATTTTTAAAAAAATTTCACAAAAGACCCAGTCAGCTAAAAAAAAATTTAAAAATTTTGGATTTTAGCGGCAGCCCTTTTAAATTAAATATTAATAGTTTGGGTTATAAATTTAAGTACCACGTTTACATCTAGTAAAATGGGTTTTTTAAAAATTGATAAGCTAAGGTTTTTTGCCTGTCAGACTGGGGGGGCTTAAAAACCGTCCCCCCCTTTGCGAGTTCCCCTTCCCCAACAGGTTCTGCGTAATAAACCCGGGGTTTTTTTAGGATTAGTCTAAAAGGAAATCCCCTCTTTTAAAAAAAAAAAAAAAATATATCGTTTTATTATACAAAGCCAGACCAGCACCCACACAATCGAGTAACTATATTTGGGGAAAAAATTTTTCCCATTGTTTGGGAAAGAAAAGCAGGGGAAAATTGAACGCGGAAAAATATCTTGACTCCATCTTGAATAAAAAGGGGGGTCTATTTAAAAATTAAAAAAAAAAGTCAAATGAAAAACAAATAAGCTTTCATGCAAATATACACAAACTTAAATATAATTGAAACAAAAAAGGATATTCAAGAGACATAAAAAATGCACTTTAAACCCCCTTTAAAATTTAAGTATGAAAAAAAAAAACTAAGCTGTTAAAACAATACTAAAAAAACTTAAAAATTTTAAAATTTTTAAAAAAAGTGGATTTTTACGAGACATAAAAATAGCACTTTGCTCTAAAGATCAACTATGAAAAAAACCCCCAAACCCCCCAGCAAATACTACACCCAAAATTTTAAAAAAAATTGAAAAAAAAGACATAAAAAAAAAGCACTTTAGCTCTAAAAAACAACTATGAAAAAAAGGTAACCCATTAGCAAAAAACACCAAAAATTAAAAATAGCGAAACAAAAGCATAAAAAAACGCACTTTAGCTCTAAAAAACCCCAAATATAAACAAGGGGAACCTATTCATGCAAAAAAAACACTTTAAAAAAAACAAAATTTTTTAAATTTAAAAAAAAATCCGTAAAAAAACTCACATGTCCGTTCAGTTTGGGGTTGTGGCGTGAGTTGTGAAAAAAGTGCGAAATTTTTATTGCTTTAGGGTACCCCCCTTTATTGGGGGACAGGAGAAAACGCCCTCGCAGCCCCATGCTAAGGCAAAAAAAATCCCTTTTATGTTTTTCGGGATCTGGGGCAACCGCGTTGATGCAATTTGAGAAGTAATTTTTCACGACAGCCCCCAAAAACCATTACCTTATTAGTTTTGTGCTGGGCCGCGTAAATCATTTCTGTGGGAGTAATAGTTATTTTTATTTAAGATTTTAAAAAAAGCAGGGGGCTGCGCTTGAAAAAAAAACACACCCTACAAAAACCCCGAGCCCCTCCACCGTTAATTCCCAATTCTAACACACTCACGTCTCATATTGTAACAATAGTCTAGCATCTCATAGTGTTTATCAAGATAAAAAATTTCTGGGGTAATAGTAGAAATTTTTTTTTTCGTGTGTCAATTAGCTTTTTGAAGTGTTTGGCTTTAAGTTGCAAATTTTTTTTTTCATGCTAAAAACCCCCTGAGGTTTCAGTTGGGGGGAAAAAAACCCCCCCTACCGGCGCCCCCGCAAGATTCTTTAATTCGATTCTTAGACCCCCACCCGGGGCATATTTGTAAGTAATATGTTAGGCGCTCTTATAGGTACTTATACAAACAATATGCATCGGTTTCTCAGATAATCGGTGGCTAGTAGCTTTACAAATTCCGTTGAATCAGGAAAGTGGCTATGTACTTTCCTTATCTCCCCCACTTAGCGGTTAACTACACCACGTATTTTTCTTTAGTTAGGAGGATGTCTTCGCGAGTTTTGAGCAGCGCAATTAGGGATTTGAGAACAGAACGGAGGTGAGAACGGAGCCTCTTCACAGGGTGTGTCGCGATCTGAAGAAAACACGCGCCAACCAAAGCACCCCGGGGGAATGCTGAGAGTAGTCGGCTTTAAGAATTACGTCTGGGGCAAGCTAAGAATCTGCAAATAGCAACGCGGAAGCGCAGTGCCAATTCAGCCGATCATTAGCACCAAAGAAACGCGGGGTTTATCGCGCCGGGTTTTTAAGTAAGAAGCAGAAGGATGATGGTCGATCGCCTTAAACATCAAAACCCCCGATGGGACTGGTGAACACCAAAATGTTTCTTGACATGTCTCCCCAGTCGTGCATAATAAAACTTCGCAGAAAGACTAAATCTTTCTGGAACTATGAAAGACTGATAAGTGATGTCCAACACCGACATTTTGCAGGCTGTGCGATTTTAAAAAAATTATGCAAATGTATGATTTTAAACAAAGATTTATGCAAACTGTACAGTCAACTTCTGTGAAATAAACCTGTCTGCCTGAGAACGTGTGGTTTATGAATTGAAAAAAAAATTAAAATGACACGCATTACACCCTAGGGGATCGATACACGTGCCCCTCGCATTTACACAACTATGATGTCACTGAAATGCCCGATCCAGGCAAACATTCGGTCATTGCAGGGGGATTTGATACAACTACGGAAATTTCCCCCTGGGGGCCCTAGGCAATAGTGTTTGTGATATGGTGAGAGTTTGGGGTTTTATGTTGTACGCACGACTTTTTATGTTCTTTAGCAACTGTAAATTTTCAAACTATACATTTATAGTGTTTGTGATAGTGGTGAGAGTTTTGGGGTGATAGTTGTAGAGCCTTTTTACTGTTCTTTAGCAACGGTAAATTTTCAAACATACATTTATAGACCACAATGAGGACACTCGATTCTTACTTTATTTTTAAGGAGCTGATTTTTAAAATAATGGTAAATGTGATAGCCCGAGGTTTTCGTGGTTCGGTGTGACGATACCCGTTTGTCATTGGTTTCACAAATTTACCAAGGTCGGGGATTTTCAGTGTTCCACATTTTTTAAATACCTGAGAAAACAAAGCTATGTAGTTCCCATACCCGATGTGGAATTTTATGGTTTGAGTACATGGCACAGGGTTTTCTGGTATGACATGAGAGTCAGAAAAATTTTTCATGTGCCAAAAATAGGCCGGGACACGTCTCAACACCGCATTTTTTGTTGAATGGGATCAAAAACGAATATTATGGTCTGAGTACATGGATAGGGTGCTTCTGCTATGACATGTAGTCCCAAACACAGATATTTAAAAAGTTGTAGCCATTTTTGTTGAGTAGTGGTCAAAACCGCTGATGGTGTAGGCCTGTGCCAAAATAGGTCTTTCTGGTACGACATGGGAGTCAGAAACACAGCTATGCTAAAAAAAGTTTGCCAACCAATTTTTTGTTGAAATTTTGATCAAGATCGATTATTGGGTATGGTACATGGCACAGAGTGCTTTGGTATGGCATGAGCGTCCGAAACACAGGTTATGTTAAAAAGTTTGACCTGATTTTTTTTGAACGCTACTCGTATGTTGCATAGGAGTGGGTATGTTCCCGTCGTACTAAATGAAAATGATGCAAATAAGGGTCTTTTTTAGCTAAAAAGCGCTAGCTGCAGCGGTGCTGGTACAGCTAAAGTGTGCTGGGGGTGCATGGTGGCGTGAAATGTTTTAAAAATGATTCAGGGATCAGCACCATCTTTGAAAGTGGTATTTCCAAGCACCAGCGATAATTGTTTGCCCTACATTAAACTACATATTGGGCTGCGCTGTAGGGGTCCCGTGTATTCGTTATAGAAACGGTATGGTAAAAGTTAGCACCCAATTTTTTTTTTGAATGCTGATCAAAATCGAATTATGAGTTAGAGTACTGGACAGAGTGCTTCTGGCTGGCTGAGGGTCGAAACACAGGTATGTTAAAAAGTTTGTACCTGATTTTTTTGTTGAACGGTATCAATAATCGCTGCATAGGAGTGGGTATGTACCAAAAAGGCGGGGACACGTCTCAACATGCCTGCTTTAATATCTGATGGTCTTAGCGTCTTTAAAAATGGGCTTGCGCTGCAAAAAACCTACGCATCCCAGGCTATAAAGCTGGTCAGGTGTTAGCTCATAGCGGGAACGAAACATTCAACATGCCTTGAGGGGTTTGTGAAGCAACTCGCTCAATTTTTTCTAGATGACTGTGCGCGTGTTAACGGCCGCACATAGTTTTGAATTTCAGTATTTTTTTTCCCCGGGCCCTGCCCCGTGACCAGGACTTGTCCAGGCATGCCCAGACATCCCCGGATTTGTCCAGAATGTCTCACAGCCCTTATGTCCGTTAAACAATATGTCTATCGTATAAAACATAAAAATCCTCTGTACACGATCCTTAAGCAAAAATAAAAAAAAATGAAAAATAAATTGTGAAGGAGCAAAATGTTGAAATATCGCTTAAAATATTTGAAAAATATGGTATCTCACTTGGACCCATATGTCCGTTCAAAATAGTCTATCGTATTAAAAAAAAAAAACCCCTCTGTAATTTTTGTAAAGGGGGTTAAAAGAGGTTTCCCAGGGTTGATATGAAAGCTGATAGAATAGCTACATATGAGAGTGCTATGGTTGACAGTGGTAGTGAACCATAACAAATTTTTTGTTTTGGCCACTAACCAACTGCTTTTTAATATAGCTCTCTAAATTTTGGATTGTGCTAATTGACTTCATATGCACGCACGTATGTATTGTGAGCCCTGCACTTGCATGCTAAATCATTATTTAGATCTGTGATTGCTACTCATGAGGCTGCTAGGGTTTGACATGATAGCTAACGCATAACTAATATTTGATTGGCCAACTATACACAACTGCTTTTTAATATAGCTCCTCAAAAGGATGTGCTAATGACTTTTTGCACGCACAGTAGTATTGTGAGCCCTGCACTTGCATGCTAACATCTTTATATTAGCATCTGTGATGGGGAAGTTACTTTATTGATATACATGCTTCATTGAGATAATTATAATCCTATATATAGTGCATATAAAGTCTGCCTATTGGGGAATATTGTGAGTTACATAGACTGCTATTATCGTTTAACATATAAGATAGGAGATGTGCACTATTATATATTGATTTGAATGTGTTCATACCTGTCTGCATTTGGTATTTTTCGCATGCTGTATATCCCACTCTTTTGGATTTTTATTCATGATAATGTATATGTCTTTGAGCTGTAACTTCATGTCAACACTTTGGTTATTTTTTCTGCATGCTGTATATCCTACTCTTTTGGATTTTTATCCATGATAATGTATTTAGGACTTAAAAAAATTTGTATTTTATACTGCAAAGCGTCCTTTTTCAATTTATTTCAATCTCGCCATGACTTTCCCCTTTACACACATTACAGGTAAATAGAGACAAATGAATTCTTGAATGCATGCACCTTCTCTCATTGTACTTACAGGGCATTCGACCTCCACTCATTTATGGGCATTGCTATCAGAATACACATAAATGTGTTGGTTTAAAGATCCCACTGACTATACACAAAGCAATACTATTTACTGTTTGCCTGAATTACCGTAGCACGACCTTCACTCATTCTGACAATTCAGGTCAACACTGTTGTACTACAATTCTATGTGCCAAAAAGATGTTTTATCTATGTCCATGTTAGCTAGTAAATAGAAAAATATTTAGACTTCTAACAAACCCAAAGCCTTGATACACAGCTAGTAATAGCTACCCATCTGTAACCAAACCTGCCAAGATTCTTCTTGTTACATTGAATTGCTGAGAAAGTGTAGATACACTGCCAAGCTAAAAATATATTACGAATAAAACTTAAGTTAGCGTCAAAATTCCAAATGTGTTATAAAGGGGATACTTTCAAATTAAAAATGCCTTTTCAGCTGTAGTTTAAAACTTATATCTTTGGGTAATACTAAAAATAAACAATTTTAGCAGCTTGATACATCTAACCATTGGATTTTTATTCATGATAATGTATATGTCTTTGAGCTGTAACTTCATGTCAACACTTTGGTTATTTTTTCTGCATGCTGTATATCCTACTCTTTTTGGGTTTTTATCCATGATAATGTATTTTAGACTTAATAAAATTTGTATTATTATACTGCAAAAGCTTCCTTTTTGAATTTATTTCAATTTCAGTTAGCATGTCACAATTAAGTCATGATTGAAAAGTCTTTGAGCTGTAACTTCAAGAAAAACACACATAAATGTGTTGGTTTTTAAAAGATCCCACTGACTATACACAATGCATTACTATTTACTGTTTGCCTGAATTACCGTAGCAACGACCTTCACTCATTCTGACAATTCATGTCAACACTGTTGTACTACATTTCTATGTGCCAGTAAAGATGTATATCTATGTACAATGTTAGTTAGTAAATAGAAAAATATGCTCCTCTCAATACAACCCAACCTAGATACAGCTTAGTAATAAGTTAGCCATCTCTAACAGAGAGTGTTAGAAATCACCTTTACATTCAGGCATATCAGTTCCAAACTTTTACACATTTATGGGGAATTTATACAAGCCTGCATAAAGAGCTTTCTACATTTATGATGGATTTCTAATAAGACATTTACTGACTCCTTAAAGTTTCTCTCCAGCCATCTCTAAAGATGTTAGACTCACCTTTACATTCAGGAATCAGTTCCAAACTTTACAAATTTACTGGGGACATTTATACAAGCCTGCTAGAAATGAGCTTTACATACATTTACTGATGGATTCTAATACAGACATTTACTGGGTGCTTCTAATACAAACCCTTACAGTTCATGTCAGGGCACAAATAGGCATCTGCTTAGAAAATAGCTTTACATCTACGATGGATTAAAATTACCCTTAAACAGCTGACATATCACAGAACCTCATAATCCAAGTGCCGTATTATTAAATATACTAACCTATGACATATTTGATGAAATCTATAATCCACCAGCTCTAGATTTTAGTTGGACAAGTTCCTGACCAGGGCATGAGACCGGATCAAATGACAAGACGCTTAAATGATACTGTGACCACTTCAGATATATGAGATCATATAATCAGTTCCTATAATATACACACTCCCATATACACAGGACCTCCTATAATCCAGTGTGTCTCCTATATTGTTATTATAGGACCCTCACACCATGACCCCATATACGCAGGAACCTCCTATAATCCAATGTGTCTCCTATATTGTTATTATAGGACCCCCACACCCATGACCCCATATGCGCAGGACCTCCTATAATCCAGTGTGTCTCCTATATTGTTATTATAGGACCCCCACACCTGACCCCATATGCGCAGGACCTCCTATAATCCAATGTGTCTCCTATATTTTATTATAGGACCCTCACACCCTGACCCCATATACGCAGGACCTCCTATAATCCAATGTGTCTCCTATATTGTTATTATAGGACCCCACACCCTGACCCCATATACGCAGGACCTCCTATAATCCAATGTGTCTCCTATATTGTTATTATAGGACCCTCACACCCTGACCCCATATACGCAGAACCTCCTATAATCCAATGTGTCTCCTATATTGTTATTATAGGACCCTCACACCCGACCCCATATACACAGGACCTCCTATAATCCAATGTGTCTCCTATATTGTTATTATAGGACCCCCACACCTGACCCCATATACACAGGACCTCCTATAATCCAATGTGTCTCCTATATGTTATTATAGGCCCCTCACACCCATGACCCCATATACGCAGAACCTCCTATAATCCAATGTGTCTCCTATATTGTTATTATAGGACCCCACACCTATGACCCCATATACACAGAACCTCCTATAATCCAATGTGTCTCCTATATTGTTATTATAGGACCCTCACACCCATGACCCCATATACAGCAGAACTACCTATAATCCAATGTGTCTCCTATATTGATTATTATAGGACCCCACACCCTGACCCCATATACGCAGGACCTCCTATAATCCAATGTGTCTCCTATATTTATTATAGTCCCCTCAACCATGACTAAGCAGACCTATAATCCATTGTCCTATGTATTAGTTGAATGCAGGACCCTATAACCAATGTGTCTCTATTTGTTATTATAGGACCCCAACATGACCATATAAGCATGAACCTCATAATCCAATGTGTCTCCATATTGTTATTATAGGACCCCACACCTGACACCCATATGCGCAGGACCTCCTATAATCCAGTGTGTCTCCTATATTGTTATTATAGGACCCTCATACCCTGACCCATATGCGCAGGACCTCCTATAATCAACGCTCCTATGATATTATAGCCCACCCATGACCATATCGAGAACTCCTATAATCAAATGTGTCTCCTATATTGTTATTATAGGACCCCACACACCTGACCCCATATGCGCAGGACCTCCTATAATCCATGTTGTCTCCTATATTGTTATTATAGGACCCTCACACCCTGACCCCATATACGCAGGACCTCCTATAATCCAATGTGTCTCCTATATTATTATTATAGGACCCCCACACCCTGACCCCATATGCGCAGGACCTCCTATAATCCAGTGTGTCTCTATATTGTTATTATAGGACCCTCACACCTGACCCATATACGCAGGACCTCCTATAATCCAATGTGTCTCCTATATTATTATTATAGGACCCCCACACCCTGACCCCATATGCGCAGGACCTCCTATAATCCAGTGTGTCTCCTATATTGTTATTATAGGACCCTCACACCCATGACCCCATATACGCAGAACCTCCTATAATCCAATGTGTCTCCTATATTTTATTATAGGACCCCCACACTCATGACCCCATATACGCAGGACCTCCTATAATCCAATGCGTCTCCTATATTATTATAGTCCCCCACACCCATGACCCCATATACACAGGACCTCCTATAATCCAATGCGTCTCTATATTATTATAGTCCCCTCACACCCATGACCCCATATACCAGAACCTCCTATAATCCAATGTGTCTCCTATATTGTTATTATAGGACCCCCACACTCATGACCCCATATACACAGGACCTCCTATAATCCAATGTGTCTCCTGTATTGTTATTATAGGACCCCCACACTCATGACCCCATATACAGAGAACCTACTATAATCCAATGTGTCTCCTGTATTGTTGTTATAGGGCCCCACACCCTGACCCCATATACGCAGAACCTCCTATAATCCAATGTGTCTCCTATGTAATTATTATACATATTATACCCCTTATTGACATAAGGATAAGGACAAAGAGCTTATTACATCCATTCTGAATCCTTAGGCTTCAGTTTGGAGTTGGTCCCTTTCTACCAGATTGTGGAGGCGACTGTGGGAATAATAGACCCCATATAATGCTCCATACAGAATTATGAACCTCATATAATGCTCCACTTAGAATAATGGACCCAATATAATGCTTCATACAGAATATGGGATCAATATAACACTCCGTACAGAAAAATGGGCCCCATGTAAAGCTTCATAGAGTATAATGTACCCTATATAATGCGCCATACAGAATAATGGGCCAAATATAATGCTCCATATAGAATAAAGGGCCCCATATAATGCTCCATAAAGAATAATGGTCCCAATATAATCTAATATATAATTACCAATAAACTCTGTCACAACTTCCGGAGCTTGTGTCACTTCCACAATGCACCGCGGCCGGAACTACACTGACCATCATATTGGAACACCCAAGTTATGGGTATTCCGATATGGCGCCGGAGATTCATATTCCCCGCAAAGCCACGCGGCACCGCTCATTGGCTGAGCCGCCCGCCGGCTGAGCCAATGAGCGGCGCGGGATTCAAATCCCCCGCCGGCTGAGCCAATGAGCGGTGCCGCGTGGGATTCAAATCCCCCGCCAAAGCCATGGGGCACCGCTCATTGGCTGAGCGCCCCTGGCTGCAGTTCGGGAGGAAGTGAATGTGTGGGGGTGACTGTGTACGTATGTGTGTATGTGGGGGTCTGCGGGGCTGTGTGGGGGTCTGCGGCCTGCATGTGTGGTGTGTGTGTGTGTGTATGTGTATGCAGGCATGCTCAATGGGACTACAAGTCCCATATGCCTGCTACCTGACAGTGACACATTAGCCAATGATGGACGTAGTAGTCCTATCATCCGCTCAATTGTTGAATGTAAAAAAAAAACATACATTGCATACACACAACATACAACATATAACAAAAATTACATATAACATACAGAACATACATATAACATACAATACATAACATAGAGTTCATACTTACCAATCACCTAATTCCCCGAAGCCATCGATCTCCTGTAATAAAAATACAATAAAAAAACCAACCTATACATTACCTTTCCGCCGTAGTCCAGTGATTAACAAGTATCTCACGACGATCTCCGGTGTAGAACACTGACATCGGGTGATGTCAGTGCTCTACACCGCCACCGCGATACACTGACAGCGGAGGTAATCCTCCGCTGTGTGTACCGCTCCGCCGCTGCCGGGAGAGAATGACATCACTTCCGTTCATTCCCTCACTGGCAATGCTGCGTGAGAAAATTCTCACGCAACATTGCCATAAAGTCAGAGAATGAACTCAGGTAACCTCAGTGATGCACTGCAGGAGCCATTGTCTCCTGTCAATGCATCACTGGGAGGCCCTATAGAGCAGTGACATCACATGACGTCACCTGACAGGAAGTATACGGTTGATTTATTTTTTACTTTTTATTACAGGAGACGGAGGGCGTAGCTTGGATCTGGGCGTGCAATAAAAATATGAAAACTCATGGCCTACGCTGTCCCACGCTATGACCTACCCAGTCGGCACTTCTTTTCTAGAAAAGCCATCCATGCCCTCCACCTGCATGTGAAAAACCGCATTGTCCATGCACTCAAACAATCAGTGAGTGGAAAGTTGCACCTCACAACAGATGCATGGGCCAGTAGGCATGGCCAGGGCCGTTACGTGTCCATCACTGTGAACTGGGATAATGTGGCGGATGCAGGGTCCACAGGGGACAGCGGCGGTGGGACAATGCTGCCTAGCCCATGGTATAGGCAACAGTTGGCTGTAGGCGTTCAAACCTCCTCCTCCTCCAGAAGTGAAAGATTGTGGTATGTGTTAAAGGGGCCCACTGACACTCTTTGGCCCGGGGCCCACAAAAACCTGGAGCCAGCCCTGCCCCCCCACAACTTTAGCCAAATAACCCCCAGTTTTCAATGCGTTACTATTATTATAAAGTAAAATAAGGTTGACAATCTTAAGTAATAAGAATTGATGTCGTTGGCGTTGAAATGGGCACTGTAGGTGTGTTTACTGTTCTCCACTCCCTGCCGACTTTTCTTCCCCATTGACTTGCATTGGTGTCGGTTCGAGTTTCAGTCGGACCTTCGACTTTTTCCGATTGTCGGTTGATTTCGTTTGACTCGACTTTTGTGAAAGTCGGGTGGTCCGAAACCAAACTCACCGTCCCGGAGGCAAAGTCGCTCATCTCTAACTGTGACTGATGAGAACTATATACGGTGACTGATGAGCACTATATAGTGAGACTGATGAGCACTATATACGGTGACTGATGAGCACTATATACGTGACTGATGAGCACTATTACGTGAATGATCAGCACAATAAGTATATGAGCACTAACGGTGACGATGAGCACTAATACGTGATGATGAGCACTATATAGTATGAGACACTTATACGTGATGAGCACTATATACGGTGACTGATGAGCACTATATACGGATGATAGCTATATACGGTGACGATGAGCACTATATACGGTGAATGATGAGCACTATATACGGTGACTGATGAGCACTATATACGGTGACTGATGAGCACTATATACGGTGAATGATCAGCACTATATAAGGTGACTGATGAGCACTATATACGGTGAATGATGAGCACTATATATGGTGACTGATGAGCACTATATACAGTGACTGATGAGCACTATACTGTATATGGTGATTGATGAGCACTATATACGGTGACTGATGAGCACTATATACGGTGCATTATGAGCACTATATACGGTGATTGATGAGCACTATATACGGTGACTGATGAGCACTATATACGGTGATTGATGAGCACTATATACGGTGACTGATGAGCACTATATACGTGATTGATGAGCACTATATACGTGACTGATGAGCACTATATACGGTGATTGATGAGCACTATATACGGTGACTTGATGAGCACTATATACGGTGACTGATGAGCACTATATACGGTGATTGATGAGCACTATATACGGTGACTGATGAGCACTATATACGGTGATTGATGAGCGCTATATACGGTGATTGATAGCACTATATACGGTGACTGATGAGCACTATATACGGTGATTGATGAGCACCATATACAGTGATTGATGACCTGTGACTGAGCGCCCACAGGATTATACCCAGTATTCCTGCAGCATTACACTGGCGCCCTCTCTGCACAGTACCAGTATAGCTGTTCCTCCATAACCCGCTTTGTCACGTTCCATGCCCGCCCACGCATGACGTCACAATGGAGACCTATGATGACATAAACGGAATCTTCGGTCACTAGGTGCCAAGCCGCGGAGGAGGAGCAAGTGAGAGGAGCACTCGGCAGGAGGAGCAGCCACAACTCCAGAGCGAACGGAGGAGCAGCAGGCGGAAAGGGAAACTGACTGGGAATTCGAGGTACAGAAAGCTTTCATTGATGCAGAGGCTCCATCTTGTGGCCACAGTGAGTTATAGCAGCATCCAGACACCAGGTATCCAGAAATGTAAGAGCTGAAGGGAGGAATTATATGCGAGGGGGACAGTATGATATTATGGGAAAACTGTTGCCTATAGCAACTAAGTATGACTTCATGGAAAGTGAAAGCAGTGCTGTGATTATATACAGTGACTGATGAGCACTATATAAGCGACTGGATGAGCACTATATACAGTGACAGTGAGCACTATATAAGTGACTATGAGCACTATACAAGTGACTGATGAGCACTATAACGTGACTGTTGAGCACTATATACGGTGACTGATGAGCACTATATACGGTGACTGATGAGCACTATATACGGTGACTGATGAGCACTATAAACGGTGACTGATGAGCACTATACACAGTGACTGATGAGCCCTATATACGGTGGCTGATGAGCACTATATACGGTGACTGATGAGCACTATATACAATGACTGATGAGCACTATATACGGTGACTGATGAGCACTATACAATGACTGATGAGCACTATATACAGTGACTGATCACTATACACAGTGACTGATGAGCACTATAAACAGTGACTGATGAGCACTATATACAGTGACAGATGAGCCCTATATACGGTGACTGATGAGCACTATATACAATGACTGGTGAGCACTATATACGGTGACTGATGAGCACTATAGATGGTGACTGATGAGCACTATATACGGTGACTGATGATCACTATACACGGTGACTGATGAGCCCTATATACGGTGGCTGATGAGCACTATATACGGTGACTGATGAGCACTATATACGGTGACTGATGAGCGCTATATACGGTGACTGATGAGCCTATATACGGTGACTGATGAGCCCTATATACGGTGACTGATGAGCCACTATAGATGGTGACTGATGAGCAGACTATATACGGTGATACTGATGATTCACTATAACGGTGACTGATGAGCCCTATATACGGTGCTGATGAGCACTATATACGGTGACTGATGAGCACTATATACGGTGACTGATGAGCGCTATATACGGTGACTGATGAGCCCTTGATATACGGTGACTGATGAGCACTATATACGGTGACTGATGAGCAACTATATCACGGTGACTGATGAGCACTATACACGTGATGAGAGCCTTCGATATGAGCACTATATACACGGTGACTGATGAGCAACTATATACTAACGGTGATTGATGAGCACTATATACGGTGAATGATGAGCACTATATACGGTGACTGATGAGCACTATATACGGTGAATGATGAGCGCTATATACGGTGACTGATGAGCGCTATATACGGTGACTGATGAGCGCTATATACGGTGACTGATGAGCGCTATATACGGTGACTGATGAGCGCTATATACGGTGACTTATGAGCGCTATATACGGTGAATGATGAGCGCTATATACGGTGACTGATGAGCGCTATATACGGTGACTGATGAGAGCTATATACGGTGACTGATGAGCGCTATATACGGTGACTGATGAGCACTATATACGGTGATTGATGAGCACTATATACAGTGATTGATGAGCTGTGACTTGAGCGCCCACAGGATTATGCCCAGTATTCCTGCAGCCATTACTCTGGCGCCCTCTCCTGCACAGTACCAGTATAGCTGTTCCTCCATAAACCCCGCCCACGCATGACGTCACAATGGAGACCTATGATGACATAAACGGAATCTTCGGTCACTAGGTGCCAAACCGCGGAGGAGGAGCAAGTGAGAGGAGCACTCGGCAGGAGGAGCAGCCACAACTCCAGAGCGAACGGAGGAGCAGCAGGCGGAAAGGGAAACTGACTGGGAATTCGAGGTACAGAAAGCTTTCATTGATGCAGAGGCTCCATCTTGTGGCCACAGTGAGTTATAGCAGCTTCCAGACACCAGGTATCCAGAAATGTAAGAGCTGAAGGGAGGAATTATATGCGAGGGGGACAGTATGAAATTATGGGAAAACTGTTGCCTATAGCAACTAAATATGACTTCATGGAAAGTGAAAGCAGTGCTGTGATTGGATGATTTGGGCAATAACCTAGCTACATTTATCTGGTTCATAAAGCTCTGTTTCTAGGTGTGTATAGAGTCATGTGCATGTAGTGTATATATATAGTGTGTGAGACGATATGAATATATAAAGGTGTATATATCGGTATAGATAGATGTGATTATATAAGGGGGATTATTAGTGTGATTACATGTGTATAGGAATTATGTGTGTACATACATTTTATGCATTCATTCACACAAATATACATTATATATACACATGTACACACACATATATATATATATCACTGTCTATATATAACAAATATACTGCACATATACACTCAAATATAAAGTTGTGCAGCAGCTGAGGTATATTATGAGGTTATGCAGCAGCTGAGGTGTGTATTATGAGCTTCTGTAGCAGCTGTGGTCTGTATTATGAGGTTCTGCAGCAGCTGAGGTGTGTATTATGATGTTCTGCAGCAGATGTGGTGTATTATGAGGTTCTGCAGCAATTGAGGTGTGTATTATGAGGTTCTGCAGCAGTTCAAATGTATATAATGAGGTTCTATAGAAGCTGAGGTGTTTATTCTGATGTTGTACATGAGCAAAGATGTGTATAATGATGTTCTGCAGCAGCTGAGGAGTGTGTTATGAGGTTCTGCAGCAGCTCAGATGTGTATTATTAGGTTCTGCAGCTGCTGAGATGTGTATTATGAGGTTCTGTAGCAGCTGAGGTGTGTATTATGAGGTTCTGCAGCAGCTGAGATGTGTATTATGAGGTTCTGTAGCAGCTGAGGAGTGTGTTATGAGGTTCTGCAGCAGCTCAGATGTGTATTATGAGGTTCTGCAGCAGCTGAGATGTGTATAATGATGTTCTGCAGCAGCTCAGATGTGTGTTATGAGATTCTGCAGCAGCTCAGATGTGTATTATGAGGTTCTGCAGCAGCTGAGATGTGTATTATGAGGTTCTGTAGCAGCTGAGGTGTGTATTATGAGGTTCTGCAGCAGCTGAGATGTGTATTATGAAGTTCTGTAGCAGCTGAGGAGTGTGTTATGAGGTTCTGCAGCAGCTCAGATGTATATTATGAGGTTCTGCAGCAGCTGAGATGTGTATAATGATGTTCTGCAGCAGCTGAGGAGTGTGTTATGAGGTTCTGCAGCAGCTCAGATGTGTATTATGAGGTTCTGCAGCAGCTGAGATGTGTATTATGAGGTTCTGCAGCAGCTGAGATGTGTATTATGAGGTTCTGTAGCAGCTGAGGTGTGTATTATGAAGTTCTGCAGCAGCTGAGATGTGTATTATGAGGTTCTGCAGCAGCTGAGATGTGTATTATGAGGTTCTGCAGCAGCTGAGATGTGTATTATGAGGTTCTGTAGCAGCTGAGGTGTGTATTATGAGGTTCTGCAGCAGCTGAGATGTGTATTATGAGGTTCTGTAGCAGATGAGGTGTGTATTCCGATGTTGAACATGAGCTGAGGAGTATCTGGTGCTCCTCCTCTGTCCTGTTCAGGTCACTGGATTTGAGAGCCAGCGTCATGTATAACATATATGTTGTTAAATTACCGTTAGGCGGCCTGATGGCTCAGAATATTTACGTGCTTGTCAATCTGTGAGATGGCAAATTTCTTCCTTTGAAATTTATGCTGTGGCCTAATAACTACATACAATGTGGCACAGAATGGAACCTTTTGGAGGAAAGAAGATAAATGGTGTCCATTGATAAGATATATGAAAAATGGATCGACCAATGGCAAAAAATAATAGTGGCGTAACACAGAAAAGTTGGACTGTGGTGTGACATATTTAGTAGGTACTGGACAATAACATTTTGTCCTTACCTCTTAAAGAATGATCCTTCCTTCCGCAAGATCAAGTTTTAGAAAGATGAATTTAACTTCCCTAAAGCTGAAGTACTTTGATCAGACAATGAAAGAATGTCTCATCAATAGATGAAAAGGACGATGGCACAATCTGCAACTATTGGACTTCAGAAAGACACATTTGGGAATTTCTCAACACCACCTATGTGTGTAACTAGCCCTTAAAGAGTGGCCATGTGCTCAGCAAGATCAAGTTCTCCACTGGTGGCTTCATATTCTTTATGGATTTATCTATGTAGCCGTTATAGTTACCCAAGTGTTGTATTTTCTGCTCCATCAGGCACTATCATGTTAATTAGCTTACATAATGGGAGATATTGGTGTGAGAAATGCCCCAATTTTGGAGATGGAATGGCCAGCTGAAGGGGTTGGAGGAGGCTGGATTTTTTAACACCATGTGTGCATGTCCTGAAGACTAAGGGTGAGTTTCCACGGTCAGGATACGCTGCGTGTTTGGCGCTGTGCGCTGGCGCAGCGCCAAACACGCAGCGTCCAGATGTTACAGCATAGTGGAGGGGATTTCAAGAAATCCCGTCTCCACTATGCGTAACAATACGCAGGTGGCAAACCTGCGTAAACGGACATGCGGCGCGTCTTTTTAGACCGCAGCATGTCCTCGCGTATTGCGGCGACGGTGCGTCGCCGCAACATAATTAACACAGGGCTATGTAGCCCTGCGCTCTTTCCGGAGGTGTTCCGGAGGTGTCCTGAACACCTCCGGAAAGATCGCGCGTCAGAAAGGGGGCGGGGCTTAGACGGAGCGGAATTTCCGCTCCGTCCAAAGCGCTATGGTTCCGGACCGTGGAACCATAGCCTGACATACATGTTGTTTAATTAGCGTTAGGCAGCCTGATGGTTCAGAATATTTATGTGCTTGTCAATCTGTGAGATGGCAAATTTCTTCCTTTGAAATTTATGTTGTGGCCTAATAACTACATACAATGTGGCACAGAATGGAACCTTTGGTGGAAAGAAGATAAATGGTGTCCATTGATAAGACATATGAAAAATGAATCGACCAATGGCAAAAAATAATAGTGGCGCAACACAGAAAAGTTGGACTGTGGTGTGACATATTTAGTAGGTTCTGGACAATAACATTTTGTCCTTACCGCTTAAAGAATGATCCTTCCTTCCTCAAGATCAAGTTTTAGAAAGATGAATTTAACTTCCCTAAAGCTGAAGTACTTTGATCAGACAATGAAAGAATGTCTCATCAAGAGATGAAAAGGACGATAGCACAATCTGCAACTATTGGACTTCAGAGAGACACATTTGGGAATTTCTCAACACCACCTATGTGTGTAACTAGCCCTTAAGAAGTGGCCATGTACTCAGCAAGATCAAGTTCTCCACAGGTGGCTTCATCTTCTTTATGGATTTATCTATGTAGCCGTTATACTTACCCAAATGATGTATTTTCTGCTCCATCAGGCACTATCATGTTAATTAGCTTACATAATGGGAAATATTGGTGTGAGAAATGCCCCAATTTTGGAGATGGAATGGCCAGCTGAAGGGGTTGGAGGAGGCTGGATTTTTTAACACCATGTGTGCATGTCCTGAAAACTAACATGTTGTTAAATTGCCGTTAGGCGGCCTGATGGTTCAGAATATTGACGTGCTTGTCAATCTGTGAGATCGCAAATTTCTTCCTTTGAAATTTATGCTGTGGCCTAATAACTACATACAATGTGGCACAGAATGGAACCTTTTGGTGGAAAGAAGATAAATGGTGTCCATTGATAAGATATATGAAAAATGGATCGACCAATGGCAAAAAATAATAGTGGCGCAACACAGAAAAGTTGGACTGTGGTGTGACATATTTAGTAGGTTCTGGACAATAACATTTTGTCCTTACCGCTTAAAGAATGATCCTTCCTTCCGCAAGATCAAGTTTTAGAAAGATGACTTTAACTTCCCTAAAGCTGAAGTACCTTGTTCAGACAATGAAAGAATATCTCATCAATGGATGAAAAGGACGTTGGCAAAATCTGCAACTACTGGACTTCAGAGAGACACATTTGGGAATTTCTCAACACCACCTATGTGTGTAAACTAGCCCTTAAAAAGTGGCCATGTCCTCAGCAAGATCAAATTCTCCACAGGTGCCTTCATCTTCTTTATGGATTTATCTATATAGCCGTTATACTTACCCAAATGTTGTATTTTCTGCTCCATCAGGCACTATCATGTTAATTAGCTTACATAACGGGAATATTGGTGTGAGAAATGTCCCAATTTTGGAGATGGAATGGCCAGCTGAAGGGGTTGGAGGAGGCTGGATTTTTTAACACCATGTGTGCATGTCCTGAAGACTAACATACATGTTGTTAAAATACCGTTAGGCGGCCTGATGGTTCAGAATATTTACGTGCTTGTCAATCTGTGAGATGGCAAATTTCTTCCTTTGAAATTTATGCTGTGGCCTAATAATTACATACAATGTATCACAGAATGGAACCTTTTGGTGGAAAGAAGATAAATGGTGTCCATTGATAAGATATATGAAAAATGGATCGACCAATGGCAAAACATAATAGTGGCGCAACACAGAAAAGTTGGACTGTGGTGTGACATATTTAGTAGGTTTGGACAATAACATTTTGTCCTTACCTCTTAAAGAATGATCTTTCCTTCCTCAAGATCAAGTTTTAGAAAGATGAATTTAACTTCCCTAAAGCTGAAGTACTTTTATCAGACAATGAAAGAATGTCTCATCAATAGATGAAAAGGACGATGGCACAATCTGCAACTATTGGACTTCAGAGAGACACATTTGGGAATTTCTCAACACCACCAATGTGTGTAACTAGCCCTTAAGAAGTGGCCATGTACTCAGCAAGATCAAGTTCTCCACAGGTGGCTTCATCTTCTTTATGGATTTATCTATGTAGCCGTTATACTTACCCAAATGTTGTATTTTCTGCTCCATCAGGCACTATCATGTTAATTAGCTTACATAATGGGAGATATTGGTGTGAGAAATGCCCCAATTTTGGAGATGGAATGGCCAGCTGAAGGGGTTGGAGGAGGCTGGCTTTTTAACACCATGTGTGCATGTCCTGAAAACTAACATAAATGTTGTTAAATTGCCGTTAGGCGGCCTGATGGTTCAGAATATTGACGTGCTTGTCAATCTGTGAGATCGCAAATTTCTTCCTTTGAAATTTATGCTGTGGCCTAATAACTACATACAATGTGGCACAGAATGGAACCTTTTGGTGGAAAGAAGATAAATGGTGTCCATTGATAAGATATATGAAAAATGGATCGATCAATGGCAAAAAATAATAGTGGCGCAACACAGAAAAGTTGGACTGTGGTGTGACATATTTAGTAGGTTCTGGACAATAACATTTTGTCCTTACCGCTTAAAGAATGATCCTTCCTTCCGCAAGATCAAGTTTTAGAAAGATGACTTTAACTTCCCGAAAGCTTAAGTACCTTGAACAGACAATGAAAGAATGTCTCATCAATAGATGAAAAGGACGATGGCAAAATCTGCAACTATTGGACTTCAAGAGAGACACATTTGGGAATTTCTCAACACCACCTATGAGTGTAACTAGCCCTTAGAAAGTGGCCATGTCCTCAGCAAGATCAAGTTCTCCACAGGTGCCTTCATCTTCTTTATGGATTTATCTATGTAGCCGTTATACTTACCCAAATGTTGTATTTTCTGCTCCATTAGGCACTATCATGTTAATTAGCTTACATAACGGGAGATATTGGTGTGAGAAATGCCCCAATTTTGGAGATGGAATGGCCAGCTAAAGGGGTTGGAGGAGGCTGGATTTTTTAACACCATGTGTGCATGTCCTGAAGACTAACATACATGTTGTTAAATTACTGTTAGGCGGCCTGACGGTTCAGAATATTGACGTGCTTGTCAATCTGTGAGATGGCAAATTTCTTCCTTTGAAATTTATGCTGTGGCCTAATAACTACATACAATGTGGCACAGAATGGAACCTTTTGGTGGAAAGAAGATAAATGGTTGTCCATTGATAAGATATATGAAAAATGGATCGACCAATGGCAAAAAATAATAGTGGCGCAACACAGAAAAGTTGGACTGTGGTGTGACATATTTAGTAGGTTCTTGACAATAACATTTTGTCCTTACCTCTTAAAGAATGATCCTTCCTTCCGCAAGATCAAGTTTTAGAAAGATGAATTTAAGTTCCCTAAAGCTGAAGTACTTTGATCAGACAATGAAAGAATGTCTCATCAATAGCTGAAAAGGACGATGGCACAATCTGCAACTATTGGACTTCAGAGAGACACATTTGGGAATTTCTCAACACCACTATGTGTGTAACTAGCCCTTAAAAGTGGCCATGTCCTCAGCAAGATCAAGTTCTCCACAGGTGCCTTCATCTTCTTTATGGATTTATCTATGTAGCCGTTATTGTTACCCAAATGTTGTATTTTCTGATCCATTAGGCACTATCATGTTAATTAGCTTACATAACGGGAGATATTGGTGTGAGAAATGCCCCAATTTTGGAGATGAAATGGCCAGCTGAAGGGGTTGGAGGAGGCTGGATTTTTTAACACCATGTGTGCATGTCCTCAAGACTAAAATACATGTTGTTAAATTACCGTTACTCGGCCTGATGGTTCAGAATATTTACGTGCTTGTCAATCTGTGAGATGGTAAATTTCTTCCTTTGAAATTTATGCTGTGGCCTAATAATTACATACAATGTGGCACAGAATGGAACCTTTTGGTGGAAAGAAGATAAATGGTGTCCATTGATAAGATATATGAAAAATGGATCAACCAATGGCAAAAAATAATAGTGGCGCAACAGAGAAAAGTTGGACTGTGGTGTGACATATTTAGTAGGTTCTGGACAATAACATTTTGTCCTTACCGCTTAAAGAATGATCCTTCCTTCCGCAAGATCAAGTTTTAGAAAGATGAATTTAACTTCCCTAAAGCTGAAGTACTTTGATCAGACAATGAAAGAATGTCTCATCAATAGATGAAAAGGACGATGGCACAATCTGCAACTATTGGACCTCAGAGAGACACATTTGGGAATTTCTTAACACCACCAATGTGTGTAACTAGCCCTTAAGAAGTGGCCATGTCTCAGCAAGATCAAGTTCTCCACAGGTGGCTTCATCTTCTTTATGGATTTATCTATGTAGCCGTTATACTTACCCAAATGTTGTATTTTCTGCTCCATCAGGCCTATCATGTTAATTAGCTTACATAAGGGAGATATTGGTGTGAGAAATGCCCCAATTTTGGAGATGGAATGGCCAGCTGAAGGGGTTGGAGGAGGCTGGCTTTTTAACACCATGTGTGCATGTCCTGAAGACTAACATACATGTTGTTAAATTGCCGTTAGGCGGCCTGATGGTTCAGAATATTGACGTGCTTGTCAATCTGTGAGATCGCAAATTTCTTCCTTTGAAATTTATGCTGTGGCCTAATAACTACATACAATGTGGCACAGAATGGAACCTTTGGTGGAAAGAAGATAAATGGTGTCCATTGATAAGATTATGAAAAATGGATCGACCAATGGCAAAAAATAATAGTGGCGCAACACAGAAAAGTTGGACTGTGGTGTGACATATTTAGTAGGTTCTGGACAATAACATTTTGTCCTTACCTCTTAAAGAATGATCTTTCCTTCCTCAAGAAACAAGTTTTAGAAAGATGAATTTAACTTCCCTAAAGCTGAAGTACTTTGATCAGACAATGAAAGAATGTCTCATCAATAGATGAAAGGACGATGGCACAATCTGCAACTATTGGGCTTCAGAGAGACACATTTGGGAATTTCTCAACACCACAATGTGTGTAAACTAGCCTTAAGAAGTGGGGCCCTGTACTCAGCAAGATCAAGTTCTCCACAGGTGGCTTCATCTTCTTTATGGATTTATCTATGTAGCCGTTATACTTACCCAAATGTTGTATTTTCTGCTCCATCAGGCACTATCATGTTAATTAGCTTACATAATGGGAGATATTGGTGTGAGAAATGCCCCAATTTTGGAGATGGAATGGCCAGCTGAAGGGGTTGGAGGAGGCTGGCTTTTTAACACCATGTGTGCATGTCCTGAAAACTAACATACATGTTGTTAATTGCCGTTAGGCGGCCTGATGGTTCAGAATATTGACGTGCTTGTCAATCTGTGAGATGGGCAAATTTCTTCCTTTGAAATTTATGCTGTGGCCTAATAAACTACATACAATGTGGCACAGAATGGAACCCTTTTGGTGGAAAGAAGATAAATGGTGTCCATTGATAAGTATATGAAAAATGGATCGATCAATGGCAAAAAATAATAGTGGCGCAACACAAAAAAGTTGGACTGTGGTGTGACATATTTAGTAGGTTCTGGACAATAACATTTTGTCCTTACCGCTTAAAGAATGATCCTTCCTTCCGCAAGATCAAGTTTTAGAAAGATGACTTTAACTTCCCTAAAGCTGAAGTACCTTGTTCAGACAATGAAAGAATATCTCATCAATAGATGAAAGGACGATGGCAAAATCTGCAACTATGGACTTCAGAGAGACACATTTGGAATTTCTCAACACCTCCTATGTGTGTAACTAGCCCTTAAAAAGTGGCCATGTCCTTAGCAAGATCAAATTCTCCACAGGTGCCTTCATCTTCTTTATGGATTTATCTATATAGCCGTTATACTTACCCAAATGTTGTATTTTCTGCTCCATCAGGCACTATCATGTTAATTAGCTTACATAAAGGGAGATATTGGTGTGAGAAATGCCCCAATTTTGGAGATGGAATGGCCAGCTGAAGGGGTTGGAGGAGGCTGGATTTTTTTAACACCATGTGTGCATGTCCTGAAGACTAACATACATGTTGTTAAAATTACCGTTAGGCGGCCTGATGGTTCAGAATATTGACGTGCTTGTCAATCTGTGAGATGGCAAATTTCTTCCTTTGAAATTTATGCTGTGGCCTAATAACTACATACAATGTGACACAGAATGGAACCTTTTGGTGGAAAGAAGATAAATGGTGTCCATTGATAAGATATATGAAAAATGGATCGACCAATGGCAAAAAATTAATAGTGGCGCAACACAGAAAAGTTGGACTGTGGTGTGACATATTTAGTAGGTTCTGGACCAAAACATTTTGTCCTTACCGCTTAAAGAATGATCCTTCCTTCCGCAAGATCAAGTTTTAGAAAGATGAATTTAATTCCCTAAAGCTGAAGTTACTTTTATCAGGGCAATGAAAGAATGTCTCATCATAGATGAAAAGGACGATAGCACAATCTGCAACTATTGGACTTCAGAGAGACACATTTGGGAATTTCTCAACACCACCTATGTGTGTAACTAGCCCTTAAAAAGTGGCCATGTCCTCAGGAAGATCAAGTTCTCCACAGGTGCTTCATCTTTTTTATGGATTTATCTATATAGCCGTTATACTTACCCAAATGTTGTATTTTCTGCTCCATTAGGCGCTATCATGTTAATTAGCTTACATAAAGGGAGATATTGGTGTGAGAAATGCCCCAATTTTGGAGATGGAATGGCCAGCTGAAGGGGTTGGAGGAGGCTGGATTTTTTAACACCATGTGTGCATGTCCTGAAGACTAACATACATGTTGTTAAATTACCGTTAGGCGGCCTGATGGTTCAGAATATTTACGTGCTTGTCAATCTGTGAGATGGCAAATTTCTTCCTTTGAAATTTATGCTGTGGCCTAATAATTACATACAATGTGGCACAGAATGGATCCGTTTGGTGGAAAGAAGCTAAATGGTGTCCATTGATAAGACGTATGAAAAATGGATCGACCAATGGCAAAAAATAATAGTGGCGCAACACAGAAAAGTTGGACTGTGGTGTGACATATTTAGTAGGTACTGGACAATAACATTTTGTCCTTACCGCTTAACCCCTTCACCCCAAGGGTGGTTTGCACGTTAATGACCGGGACAATTTTTACAATTCTGACCACTGTCTCTTTATGAGGTTATAACTCCGGAACGCTTCAACGGATCTTCGCGATTCTGAGATTGTTTTCTCGTGACATATTGTACTTCATGTTAGTGGTAAAATTTCTTCCATATAACTTGCGTTTATTTTTGAAAAAAACGCAAATATGGCGAAAATTTTGAAATTTAGCAATTTTCAAACTTTGAATTTTTATTCCCTTAAAACAGAGAAATGTGTAACACAAAATAGTTAAGAAATAACATTTCCCACATGTCTACTTTACATCAGCACAATTTTGGAATCAAAATTTTTTTTTGTTAGGAAGTTATAAGGGTTAAAAGTTGACCAGCGATTTCTCATTTTTACAACAAATTTACAAAGCCATTTTTTTTAGGGACCACCTCACATTTGAAGTCACTTTGAGGGGTCTACATGACAGAAAATACCCAAAAGTGACACCATTCTAAAAACTGCACCCTCAAGGTGTTCAAAGCCACATTCAAGAAGTTTATTAACCCTTCAGGTGCTTCACAGGAACTAAAGCAACGTGGAAGGAAAAAATGAATATTTAACTTTTAGCCACAAAAATGATCTTTTACAAACTTTTTTTTTATTTTCACAAGGGTAAAAGGAGAAAATGGACAGATAAGGTTGTTATGCAATTTCTCCTGAGTACGCCAATACCCCATATGTGGGGGAAAACCACTGTTTGGGCACACGGCAGAGCTCGTAAGGGAAGGAGCGCCGTTTGACTTTTTCAAACTAAAATTGGCTGGAGTTGAGATTGGACGCCATGTCGCGCTTGGAGAACCTCTGATGCGCCTAAACAGTGGAAACCCCCACAAGTGACACCATTTTGGAAACTAGACCCCCTAAGGTACTTATCTAGATCTGTTGTGAGCACTTTGAACCCCAAGTGTTTCACAAAAGTTTATAATGCCTGGGTGTGAAAAAAAAAAAAAAAAAATTCCACAAAAATGATTTTTTAGTCCTAAATTTTTGAATTTTCCCAAGGAAATTGGACCCCAAAAGTTGTTGTCCAATTTGTCCTGAGTACGCTGATACCCCATATGTGGGGGTGGAAAACTGTTTGGGCGCACGGCAGGGCTTGGAAAGGAAGTAGTAACGTTTGGAATGCAGACGTTGATGGGGGTCATGTTCCGTTTGCAGTGCCCCAGATGAGCCTAAACAGTGGAAATCCCCCACAAGTGACCCCATTTTGGAAACTAGACCCCTAAGGAACTTATCTAGATCTTTGGTGAGCACTTTGAACCCCCAAGTGCTTCACACAAGTTTATAATGCCTGGGCATGAAAATAAAAAATCCTATTTTTTTCCCACAAAAATTATTTTTAGTCACTAATTTTTTATTTTCCCAAGGGTATCAGGAGAAATTGGACCACATATGTTGTTGTCCAATTTGTCCTGAGTACGCTGATGCCCCATATGTGGGGGGGAACCACTGTTTGGGCGCACGGCAGAGCTCGGAAGGGAAGGAGCACCATTTGACTTTTTCCAACCAAAATTGGCTGGAATTGAGATTGGATGCCATGTTGCATTTGGAGAGCCCCTGATGTGCCTAAACAGTGGAAACCCCCCACAAATGACCCCATTTGGGAAACTAGACCCCCTAAGGAACTTATCTAGATCTTTGGTGAGCAATTTGAACCCTCAAGTGCTTCACACAAGTTTATAACGTAGAGCCGTAAAATTTAAAAATCATATTTTTTCCACAAAAATGATCTTTTCACCCAATTTTTATTTTTCCAAGGGTAACAAGACTCCAAAAGTTATTGTGCAATTTGTCCTGAGTACACTGATACCCCATATGTGGGGGTATACCACTGTTTGGGTGCATGGCAGAGTTTGGAAGGGAAGGAGCGCCATCTCACTTTTTCAACGCAGAATTGGCTGGACGCCATGTCGTGTTTGGAGAGCTCCTGATCTGCCTAAACAGTGGAAACCCCCCACAAATGACACCATTTTGGAAACTAGACCCCTCAAGGAACTTATCTAGAGTGTGGTGAGAACTTTGAACCCCAGGTGTTTCACTAAAGTTTATAACGTACAGCCTTAAAATAAAAAACCCTTTTTTTTTTTTTACAAAAATGATTTTTTCGCCCCAAATATTTTATTTTCACAAGGGTAACAGAAGAAATTGGAACCCAAAAGTTGTTGTCCAATTTGTCCTGAGTACGCTGATACCCAATATGTAGGAGAAAACTACTGTATGGGTGCACGTCAGGGCTCGGAAGGGAAGTAGTGACGTTTTGGATTGCAGACTTTGATGGAATGGTCTGGGGCGTCATGTCGCATTTGGAGAGCCCCTGATACGCCTAAACAGTGGAAACCCCCACAAGTGACCCCATTTTGGAAAATAGACCCCACAAGGAACTTATCTAGATGTGTGGTGAGCACTTTGAACCCCGAAGTGCTTCACAGAAGTTTATAACGCACAGCCGTAAAAATAAAAATCCTTTTTTTTTTTACAAAAATGATTTTTTCGCCCCCAATATTTTATTTTCACAAGGGCAACAGGAGAAATTGGACCCCAAAAGTTGTTGTCCAATTTGTCCTGAGTACGCTGATACCCAATATGTGGGAGAAAACTACTGTATGGGCGCATGTCAGGGCTCGGAAAGGGAAGTAGTGACGTTTTGGATTGCAGACTTTGATGGAATGGTCTGGGGGCGTCATGTCGCATTTGGAGAGCCCCTGATGCGCCTAAACAGTGGAAATCCCCAACAAGTGACCCCATTTTGGAAAATAGACCCCACAAGGAACTTATTTAGATGTGTGGTGAGCGCTATGAAGCCCCAAGTGCTTCACAGAAGTTTATAATGTACAGCCGTATAAAACAAAAAAATCTTATTTTTTTTACAAAAATATATTTTCGCCCCCAGTTTTTTATTTTCCCAAGGGTAACAGAAGAAATAGGACAAATTTCACAATAACTCTTGGGGTCCAGAGTACGTTGATACCCCATATGTGGGGATAAACTACTGTTTGGACGCATGGCAGAGCTCAGAAGTGAAGGAACACCGTTTGACTTTTTCAACGCAGAATTGGCTGGAATGGAATCAGACGCCATGTCACATTTGGAGAGCCCCTGATGTGCCTAAACAGCGGAAACCCCCCAATTCTAACTCCAACCCTAACCCCAACACACCCCTAACCCTAGTCCCAACCCTAATCCCAACCCTAACCCTAATCCTAACTCTAACCCTAATCCTAACTTTAGCGCCAACCCTAACCCTAACTTTAGCCGAAACCCTAACCCTAACCCTAATGGGAAAATGGAAATAAATACATTTTTTTTATTTTATTATTTTTCCCTAACTAAGGGGGTGATAAAGGTGGGTTTTGATTTACTATTTATAGCGGTTTTTATGATTGGCAGCTGTCACGCTAAAAGACGCTTTTTATTGCAAAAAGTAGTTTTTTGCATCACCACATTTTGAGAGCTATAATTTTTGCATATTTTGGCCCACAATGTCATGTGAGGTCTTAATTTTTGCGGGACGAGGTGACGCTTTTATTGGTACCATTTTTGAGCACGTGACATTTTTTGATCGCTTTTTATTTCGATTTTTGGGAGGTTAGAATGAACAAAAATCAGCAATTCATGAATTTCTTTTGGGTGAGGCGTTTTTATTGTTCCGCGTGTGGTAAAATCGATAAAGCAGTTTTATTCTTCGGGTCAGTACGATTATGGCGATACCTCATTTATATAATTTTTTATGTTTTGGCGCTTTTATAGAAAAAACAATTTTATATAAAAAATAATTATTTTTGCATCGCTTTATTCTGCGAGCTATAACATTTTTATTTTTTTCGCTCATGATGCTGTGTGACGGCTCGTTTTTTGCGGGACAAGATGACGTTTTCAGCGGTACCATGCTTATTTATATCCGTCTTTTTGATCGCGTGTTATTCCACTTTTTGTTCAGCGGTATGATGATAAAGCACTGATTTTTTGCTTCGTTTTTATTTTTTATTTTTTAAGGGGTTCACAAAAGGGTTTAAACTAGTGGGACAGTTTTATAGGGGGGTCGTTACGGACGCGGCGATACCATATATGTGTACTTTTATTGTTTTATTTTTTTTATTTACAATAAGTAATGAATTTATTGGGGAATATTTTTTTTTTTTTTGGATTTTTTTTTACACATGTTTATTTTTACTTTTTTTTACTTTTTTACTTTGTCCCAGGGTGGGGACATCACTGTATTTCATCAGATCGCTGGTGTGACAGTGTGCATAGCACTCTGTCACACCAGCGATGTGACAGGCAGTGCAGGACGCTTCCTCATGCCTGCTCTCGGCAGGCACTGAGGAAGCCGCCTCCCTCCAGGACCCCAGTGCCATCTTGGATCCGGTCCTGGGAGGGAGGAAGCCCTCAGAGCAGCGCGATCACATCGCGCTGGTCTGAGGGTCTCAGGGGGGCGCGCAGGGAGCCCCCTGCCTGCGCGATCCTCCCCTGTGCCCCAGTTACACCGCGATCATGTTTGATCGCGGTGTGCAAGGGGTTAAGTGCCGGGAGCGGTCCGTGACCGCTCCTGACACACAGTCACGGGTGTCAGCTGTGATAATCAGCGACACCCGGCGGCGATTAGCTGCGCTCCTCCAGGAGCGCAGCTAATCGCCTATGAC